>ML785166.1:76445-101470 GCA_009831015.1 Picea engelmannii
TAAGGAAGGTTTGCAGGAATGTGATCATATACAACAGGTCTATTACAAAGCTACAAATCAGATTTGGATGATGAAATTGATGAGGGATTTTGGTTGAGGTACATGTTGAGTACATGGTTGAGACAAGTAGTTGATGAGTTGGCGCACATACATGAGGTGTATAGTTGATGATGTTGATACATATTGATGAGTCATATTTGATGAGTAGTTGACACATGATTGGTAAATACTTGGCACATGGTTGGATGCACTTGTTTATGGTACAGGTTGATTACAGGTTGGTGCATGGTTGATGCACTTATTTATGGTATAAGTTGATTACAGGTTGGTGCATGGTTGATGCATTTGTTTATGGTACATGTTGATTACAGGTTGTTGCATGGTTGATGCACTTGTTTATGGTATAGGTTGATTACAGGTTGATGCGTGGTTGATGCATGGTTCATATTTATTAGTACAAGTTTACAACGGTATATCTCACAATGATACTATAACAGTGGTTCCATCACTCTACTTTTACTTCAAGGTGGTAGGACGGGGAAAGGATAGGTATTTGTAGCCACCTTCTGGTTGTAGCTGGATAACATTGAGGGTTTTAGCCTCCTTCTGGTTGTAGCCTGAGAAACTAGAGGGTTGGAGCCTCCTTCCAGTTGCACCTGGAAAACAAAGGAAGTTGGTGCTTTCAATGAATGTAATTCTTCAAGACATATAAGAAAAAACATTCTGTGGTTTTCTCCCGATTTGGGTTTCCACGTAAAACACTGGTGTACTGTGTATGTGTGTGATTGTTTATTTATTACTACTCATTATTGGATAATAATTATACATTGATATAACATTTGAAGAAAAATGATTATAATTATGGTATTACTGATTCACCCCCCCTCTCAGTAATCCAACAAAGAGGTGTGGACAACAACCCTGCCACAGCCTACTAGCACTCCCACCATGGCTCGAACTATAGGTTAACAATTACCTAGATTGATAAGACCCATGATGTCATGAGGGAAGACTACGATAGTCACTCACGATGATTCTAATGGGCACTTAATAAGGAAGGGGCCCTATTCCTTAGAGGCCCTTAGTCTCCCACAAGATCACCTGGCGGAGTATTGACTCCACGGGTTTTTGATGTCTACCAAGTCAGTCAAGAGGCGAGTGGCACCCTTCGAGCACGTAGTGCATCTTAAAGGGCACGTCGCGCAAGAAAAACAAAAGGAGGCGAGTGACACCCTTGGAGCACGTAGTGCGTCCTGAAGGGCACGTCTCGCAAGAGAAATAGCATGAGGCGAGTGACACCCTTGGAGAATCTAGTGAGTCCTGAAGGGCACGTTGTGCTGTTAAATAATAAGTGAATAAACCCATATGAGCTTAGAATGATGATGCGATAAGAAAGATTTAAAATCAATCTCCCTAATAAAAATGTTGCCCATCCTAGGAAGATAAAATCTAGGTCTAAGTGATACTTGTGGAAAAAAACATAATAATAATAATAACCATATTTAAACATGTGATGAGAAGGGGGTAATAAATTCAATTAATTTATTAAAATCAAATTAATTCAGAGGATTAAATATTTTTTTTTAAAAGGGGGGAAATGATTGTTTAGTTACATATGCTAATTAAAATTTATTAATTAAAAAGAAAAAGGGGTAAAAGGCAATTTTTCTACACTTCATAATTTGAGTTTAGATAAAAAGGCAAAAGAGGGAAACTTAAAAGAATTAAGAAACTAAAGGAAAAAGGGGAAACGTAAAGAAAAAGGGAAACATAAGGAAAAAGAAAAATGAATAACTTAGTAAGAAATCTTTCCTTTAAGAACTTTCTAAATTGAACTCAACTAGGAACTTAGTAAGGGCATAGGTCATTAAAATGTGTAAGGGAATATGGGGACACCTAGGAGTGATTTTAGGAATGCTTTTAGGTGGACGAGGGAAATAGGAGTAATTAAATAATTAATGAAATAATTTTCTGGTGAAACTAAGGGGATGGGTGACATGTGTACAGGGGAGGTTTTTTCTGAATTAAATTAATGAAAAATAAATTAAATGAGAATTTGGGAAAGAGATAACTTATAAACTCTATATAAATGATGGAGGAGGGGGAGTATGTATCTCTTCCTTTATGTGTAACGTTACGCTGCAGAAGTTTTGACGTGACTAGCTTATCTTGTGGGAGTGGGGATATCCATCTCGGCATTGCGAGGCGAGCTAGGAGCTAGTTGCTCTCTGGGATAGTGTGTGTGGCCCCTTTCCGGCTAGGGTGGATAAGGGGGAAGAAGAGTACCCCTAGCGTTAGATAGGAGGTACCAGGTAATTCACATTGGTCGGCAAGCGAGAGATGGACGGTGTGTGCACGGGACAACGACTCAGAGCGATCGACTTGGGCTATGGTACCCATGTGTTTATTTTTAATGATAGATTAATATTTTTTTGCGCCTTCATTACTATACTTACACTGTGTAAATATTGTGTTTTACTCAACATTTTTAATCAATAACTTAATGTCATCATAGCTTTATGCTCGCTTCATTGAATTGATTTCATGGGCAACCCGATCCCTGATTGTGATGACTGTCATATTTGTTGTATTGATTATTTGAAGAGTTTGTTCTTTATCTTTCATCCTGACCCCTAGATCATCAGTCCACGCCTGAGCAGTTGGTCAGGAGCCAAATCAACGGTCATCACTTCAGTGCATAGCGACCTATAGATTCTAATGCCTTGCTTTTTTGTGTGTGCATGATGAGTGAATGATGTTTTCTCCCAGTTGTCTGCCCCTGTTGATTGATTCATGCCTGAGCAATTGGTCTTCTGTCTTCTTGTGATTCATTTTTTTTGATTTGATTGACTCATGGTTGAGCGACTGGTCTTGGGCTTTCTTGTGATTGATTTTTCTGTCTTGATTGATTCTTTTCTAAACAGTTACCCTCTGTGTTTTATCGTGTGAATGTATATATCTGCATTAAATATGTCTATAACGATCCTATCAGAGAACAATTGTTAATATGTACAACGAATTTGTTTTTAGAAATGGACAATGATATGGTTCTTTAATATGGTTTTTGATTTTTTTTAATATACACTCAGTAGTAATAGACAATGTCATTTTTATCTCCTTAATATGTCCGCGATTTCGTTATTTGTTCACCTGCGGTATTTTTTAACATTAATTATACAACCTGCGTTTGACAGCCTGCGTTTACTTGACATCCTGGAATTATAAATGGAATAGGCAGGCGGTATTTGAGTTGTTATATGATAGTAAACGATTTGGATTGGGCCCCATTAAACCACATTCTTATCCTCGTTGCTTTTTTTTTACACCTCAACAAGGTCGATAATGATACAACAATCCCACTTTTAAAATCTGCGTTATCATTTAACGGGTTGTACCTTCGCCTTAATGTTAAAATCAAAGTTTTTTTTTTATGGTAAAACTCATCATTTTTTTTCGATGAAACCCAACGATTTGGAGGATAGAAATCAATGGTTTTTCATTTCTAAAACTCAGCAAATTTATGGGAAAACCCAACGAATTGTTGACATCTTTTTAGTGGAAGTGATAATGATAGACAATGATTGATTGACAAATTTATAATTATTCTGAATGATAATTGTAGCGTTTAAGGAGAAGCCTTGAGTCCGCATTGATTAATGGACAACAGGTCCTTCGTTTGTTGGCAGTGAAATATTGAGTCCTACAGTTAAACTGATATCTTTCAGAGTGCTTTTACACCTTTTGTTTTATTATACACTATAGATACCCTATACCTTTAATAAGACAGTATTATCTTATTCGCCCAAAATTTCTTATTTCGTATATATCTTATAATACACACTGCGATTTCATCCGTTGCTTCACAACTTGATCCCCTATATTTTTGCCTACGATTTTCCTCCTCAAATATATTCATTGATGGTGGATCTAATCGACGAGTTTACCCGACTTTCCTGTTCTTTTGACTGCGACCTTACTTTATTTTACCTCAATTTGAGTGAAATTGCAGTGTGATTTTAATATATATAATTGACTGCGATATTACATGTCTCTTGACTGCGAAGTCACATGCTACACGCCTTTTTATGAGATTAATATCTTATCATTTTTTGAAAATATATGAAATTCTCCCTTAGGGTTCTAGGAATGAACTTGTAACTTTTGAATGCTAGTATGCTTTCATTTATGGTCAATAAATGTTAATCATTACCACATATTTTGCTATTACCATACCTTTTTCCTTTTTGGGATATATTTGTTAATATTTCAACATCAATGAATAACACTCTTATTGGTACTTGAAATAATTGTTTCTTACGAAATTGTCATAATTGGTTCCTTATATGTCTATTATGAAATTGCCATAATTGGTTCGTTATATGTGTATTAGTTGTCAAGATAGATATGCTCATGAATATAATAATGTTGCATTATAGTTCTCTACATTTGATTTAATCAATTAATTCTCTCTTTAAAACAAAATGTTTAACATTTGAGTGATTTTGAGATTAAAAAGAATATCTTTACTAATGAGGGATACCCACTCTAGTTGTTGGAATCTTTCATTTTGGCCTAAAGCAAGGAGGCTATCAAACATCCAATGGATTCCTTACGTAGTTCTTTCTATAGGAACACCTCAAGGCATAATAGGAGTATTGACAAAAAGAGTTTATTAAATCTTTCAGAAGGATTATGAACTATAGCTCGATCAAAATCTATGGATAATTTTTTTTCGTTTAGATGATCCCTCTCTCGATAAATCATGGTTGTTTTCAAGCCATTGGTTGTGTATGTTATATATTGAGAAAAAAAAATGCACTTTTTTGCTTGTATTCGTAATGAATCGGGGACGTTACATATGGTATCAGAGCGAGGTTCTACCCGCGACTTAGGAACACTACGGATTTTGTTGATATGATATTTGATTATAATGTTGCTAATTAAGTTGACTTGTATTCGTGCAGGTAATCATGGTTAGAGGATGTCGTGGAGGTAGCGATGAGGTGCTAGGGGAGGAAGCGTGACACCTCTAGTAGCATCCACACATGATGGGTATAACCCCCAGCGAGACGAATAGGTTTTCGGGTAGGAGAAGATACCGGTGGGTGATGTGGTTGGGATGATGAGGTATTTTCAGCCCATGTTTGAGGCACTGATCAGCCATTTGGACAAAAATGAGGCCAGGGCACCAACACACCCTGAGGGTCCACCGCGCACTCCAGTTGGTATTGGTAGCATTCATCATGAACTCGAGAATTTCAAATTTCCTGAGTTCTTTGTTTCCCCAGACAACACAACCACTGAGTGATGGTTGGAGAATATGGAGATGCAGTTTGCACTTTGCAACTATACCCCCAACATGAAGGTATGCATGGCAGTATTTCAACTGAAGGGGAGCGCTCTTCTATGGTGGAAGAGGCTCCTACTACAAATGAACATAGCCATCGAGGAGGTGTAATGGGAACTGTTTGAGGAATGGTTCTAAGAGAGGTACCTATAAGAGGAATTCATTGAACGTCGTCTCAATGAGTTTGACGCCTTACGACAGGGTGATCGTACAGTCCTCGAGTACGAGGCCCATTTTATGGAGTTACTTTGGTATGCTGCGCACATTAATAGTGAGAAACTTAAGGTCAATAGGTTCTTGTTTGGCCTTAATGTCAACATACATGCAAAGGTTAGGATTCTGATGCCTCGGACTCTACATGATGTCGTCTAGAAGGATGATGTCCCTAAGACCACCTTAAAGACAAGTTTTGGACATTACGAGTTTAATTTTTTACTGTTTGGACTGACAAACACCCTAGGGCTATTTATGAGTTTGATCAACGGGGTGTTTCATGAGTACTTGGACACGTTCGTCCAAGTATTCATTGACAATATCTTGATTTATTCTCGGACAATGGAGGAGCATGAAGAGAACTTGTCCTTGGTACTACAGTGTCTGCGAGAGCACAAATTGTATGGGAAATTTTCCCAATGCTCATTTTATCAATCGAAGATTCACTACTTAGGGCATGTCATCTCCAGTGAAGGTACCTGATGCAAACCTCCTATCCCTCCTGAGGGTTGCGCAACCTCCTGGTCAGGATCTTTGATTTTGGAGCCATAATGACTCTCCTGGTCCCAAAAGGGAACCTCTAACACTAAAACCACAGGCCCTTTCTCTTTGTTTTTTCTGCACAACCAAGCGCCAGGCTTAAACTCCCCACCTCTCATGACCGTAGGCACGGAAATGGACTTATCCCAAAAGGCGCTTCATGTTTCGAGAATCTGGGGTTCCCGCTGTAGCAACCCCACAACTATTCAAGTCTCGAAAGACGATGAGGGATAATAGAGCATGGGTTCCTCCCTCTCCTATGTTCGCGTGAACACATGCTCATGACCACCCCTTCCTCCACAAGGCGCGCTCAACTCCTCCTTCCCGAATGCCAAAATCATGGCACATGAGATCTACAACCCAGATCAATCCTAGGCCGACAGCTACAATTGTTTCGGCGTTTTGCATTTCGTGACTTCACCCGAAACGAGGTCTGGTTACTCCTCCACTTAATTGTTGAACGCCAAATGTCGAAGCGCCCCTCACTGGATATCAACGAATCTAAGCCTCTGATGATCTGACGGCTCATATCTTTTTGGGATTTCTTTGGTTGAGAGTTTTGGCTCTTGCTTCTTGTGTTCCTGGTTGCCGATATGGAAAAATGTTCCTCACCACTGATCAATGGATCTTGTTCCTCCTTCCAATCACGGGTTATGGTTGAATCGGTGTTTCGTCTTGAAGACTGTCCATCGTCTGTTCAAACTTTCATGAGTCTTCCCTCTCTAGACATATGCAATGTTAACGTCCACACCTCTGTCTTTGATTAGAAGGTTGTTGATTCTCCTCCGTGATCTAACGGGTGACAACTCTCTTCCTCCCAAGCTTTTAACTTATCAGACTTAGAAGATTTTCTAAGTCTTTTAAGGTTCGCCTTCACTCCTCCTGGTGAATGGGTTCTTGAATCTAGATAACACTCTATGAAGTGTTATTCCTCCGGATCTTTGTCTTCTGTAGACTTTCGATTTCCCATGATCTCCTTGCGTCTAAGGGATCTCGATAGCTCAGATCTATGGGATTTATCACAGAGAAATTCCTCTCGATCTCCTGGCATTCTCCTCTTCGACTCGATGCACACCTTGCAAAGCTTCAGATGAAGAAAAAAAATTGAAAATGAAAGAGGCCAACCTTCACAGTTTCATTCTCTCATATGGAGATTCATTCCCTTGTTCACAAACACAAAAATAACAAATATTTCAAACACAATTCACACTTTCTACACTTGGATCAATTTTACCTCCGTTATATTCACAAGTGCCAAAACCGCTACAAAACATATTCTGATTACAATAGCTTTGAAAGCTTAAGGCTTCTGCTAACTTGGAGTCCCCTTACACTATTCTCCCCTATCTTGCAGCTCTCCCATCTAGGCATACAAACTTCTACTTAACTCAAAAGTATTTCTAGTGTTTCCCCTGGCTACTTGCCTACTCTAAAATTCATACTATGCTATCTTAGTCCAGTCGCATTCCAGATCCGTAGTGGAAACTCCTGCTCTGTTTACAATTTTCAAAATGTGCCTCAAAGGGTAAAAATCAACACTGGTTCAAGCGTGCGTCAAAAGGTAAATTTGAACACTAAGTTAAGGTGGATTTTAAAATTTGTTGCAACTTCCAACATTGAAGTTCTGGAAGAACTCTCACATGCTGAGTGGTCCTACGTCTGCATGCTTTCCAACGATGCTCTTGCATCATAATCCCCTTGACAAAATTTCATGGACTCCTTTCCATGAGCTCCTCTATTGATTTTCCCTGCTTCTGGATAGCAGATTCATTTTCCCAATTGGCATCTTTGATTGGGTGTCTGTTCCATTTGACCAGATACTCGAAATAGGTTTTCCTTCTAGTCTTCTTGCCAATCCCCTGATCAAAAATTTTCTCCATCTGCAACTTTTCTACCACATGCATCTGTTTCTCCCACTGAATCTTTCCATGAGCTTCTGACCCTTCTGTGTCATATTTCCTATACGGATATAGGTCTGAAACATTGAATATGGGTGAAATACCCACACGATTTGGTAGCTCAATCTCATAGGTGTTTGCATCAAACTTCCTCGAGATCTTGCAGGGTCCTATATTTTTCATCTTCAACTTGTCGTATGTTCCCCTAGGGAACCTTTCCTTCCTGATATGTGTTAAAACCTTATCTCCTACTTCAAATTGAAGTTCCCTGCGATGTTCATCAGCTATGTGCTTGTATTTCTGGTTAGAACTCTCCAACTATCCTTTGATCTGGCTATGAGTTTCTCCATCTACGCAGCAAAATCCTCTACTCCAACACTCCTGATATCACCCTCTTCCAAGTCTCTCAACTCAGATACTCCCCTTTGTTGCACTCCATATAGTATTTGGAATGGGCTCCTTCTAGTGCTCCTGTTTGGTGAATCGTTGTATGCAAATTCTACTTGTGGTAGAATCTGATCCCATTGGTTATGATGTTCAGTAAATAGACTCCTTGATAAATTCCCCAAAATTCTATTTACCACTTTAGTTTTCCCATCCATCTGAGGGTGATAATATGAGCTGAAGGAAAAATCTATCCCCATATTCTTCCACAACTTCCTCCAAAAGTGACCAACAAATTTTGTGTCTCTGTCTAAGACAATGCTCCTGGGTAGGCTGTGAAGTCTTACAACTTCTTTGAAAAACAGATTTGCAACATGCATTGCACCATTGGTCTTCTAGCATGGGATGAAACATGCCATCTTTGAAAATCTATCCACCACCACAAATATGGAATCGAATCCTCTTTTTGTTCTTGGCAATCCCAACACAAAATCCATGCTTATTACATCCCAAGGCCTCTCTGGTATTGGTAATGGTTGATACAATTTAGTGTTTTGTCTTTTCCCCTTTGCATGTTGGCAGATTCTACATCTGTTCACAAACTTTATCACCTTTGTTCTCATACCTAGCCAATAATATGAACTTCTCAGCTGTGAAAATGTTTTATCATGGCCGAAGTGTCTAGCCAATCCTCCACTATGCTTCTCCTTCAGAAGATTGTCCCTCATTGAGCATCTTGGTATGCACAATTGATTTCCTCTAAAAAACAATCCTTCCTAAACCATATACTCTTTCCAATGATTTCTATCTCTCAGTACAAGGCTTGTACATGCTTCATAGGCCTCCTTGAAATCTGCATCATCATGATACATGTCCTTAAGGTGTTCAAACCCCAAGGTCTTCACCTGGAATTACTGCATGATCAAACATCTCCTGCTTAACTCATCAACAACCTTGTTAGCATTCCCAACAATATGTTTTATGACAAAATTATAATTTTGCATAAATTCAACCCATTTTTCATGCCTCTAATTCAATTTTTCCTATCTGGTTATGAAATGTAAAGCTTGGTTATCGCTATGCAAGACAAACTCTTGTGGGACAAGATAATGCCTCCATTTCTTCAATTCTTGAATTATGGCATAGAACTCCTTGTCATATGTGGAGTATTTATTCTTAGTCTCATTTAACTTCTCGCTAAAATAGGAAATAGGTCTGTTATCCTGACTCAAAATTGTTCCTATTGCAACTCCACTTGCATCACATCTTACCTGAAATGTCTTCTCAAAATTCGACAAGATCAAAATTGGTTGTTTTGTCATCTTCTCCTTCAATATATTGAAGCTCCTTTCAGCCTCCTCTGTCCATTTAAAGGACTTGTGCCGCTTCTTCACTGTATCCATCATTGGCGCACAAATTCCACTGAAGTATCTAATGAACTTCCTATAGAAGCTCGGTAATAAATGGAAGCTCCTTACCTCGAACATGCTTCTTGGTGGTGACCATTCTCTGATCGCTTTAACCTTCTATGGATCCATCTTCAGTTCATTTGAAGAGATCACGGAACCTAAATAAATTAGTTATGTCTTCATAAAAGAGGACTTCTTCAAATTGATCAACAACTTCTCTCATTGTAGCCTCTTCATTACTAGCATTAGGTACCTCAAATGTTCCTCTTTAGTCCTGCTAAAGACCAATATATCATCCAGATATACGACTATGAATTTGTCGATGAAATATTTCATAATTTCATTCATCAGCCTCATAAAAGTACTTGGGTCATTTGTTAAGCCAAATGGCATAACAATCCACTCATATAGACCTTCATTTGTATTAAAGGTTGTTTTCCATTCATCACCTTCTCTCATCCTGATCTGTTGATATCCAGTTTTCAGATCTATCTTAGAAAATAAATTTGCTCCACTTAAGCAATCCGTTAAATCATCCATTCTTGGTAAAGGAAATCTGTACCTGATTGTGATCTTGTTGATGGCTCTCGCGTCTGTGCACATTCTCCATCCTCCATCTTTCTTTGGGCTCAACACAGTTGGTATTGCACATGGGCTCAAACTTTCTATGACCAAACCTTTGTCTAGAGATTCTTGGACTTGGTTGTACACCTCCTCATTCTCTCGAGGTGTTAATCTGTATGTTGCTTTGTTCGACAGACTTGCTCCTGGTATCAAGTCGATATGATGACTGATACTCCTGATGGGCAACAATGATTTTGGCAGCTCATCCACCACTATATCAACAAAATTATCCAGCAGCTCCTGAACTTCTTCAGGCAAATCATCCATTGATGTACTCGTAAGGATGACTATGGGCTTCCTCACCACAATGAACTGCATCTCTTCTTCTTCATTGACTTCTTTCAGGAGTTCCTTCCCACTCATGAGAAGTATGTTTGTGTTGGCTTCCTCCTTTACTCTCTTCTCCTCCATTGGCAACAACATATGCATCCTACAATCCTTATCTAATGTATATGTGTCTTTCCTCCCATCATGAATGACATTTATGTCAAACTTCCATGGTCTTCCCAACAGAATATGGCATACGTCCATGGGGATTACATCACATAGGATATCATCTTTATAACCTCCTATCTTCATTTCAACCATGCATTGTTTAGTAATCATTACCTGGTGTCCTTTTTGCAACCATGAGAGCTTGTATGGATTTGGATGTGCAGTTTTATTCATCTCCAATTTCTCCACCATCTCTATGGATACTAGGTTGTCATTGCTCCCACTGTCAACAATCACCTTGCATAATTTGTCCTTAGTCTTGCAAGTTGTCCTAAAGAGACTATTTCTCTGTACTGGCTTTTCAATTTCTGGCTTTGGTTTCAAGAGAACTTTTCTCAACATTAGGGATGCTCCATCCTCTGCTCCCTCTGCTTCAACATTTCTTTGCTAGGCTTCTGAAATGTGATCTTCTCCTCCTCCTTCTTTCTTATTCTTAGGGCATTCCCAAGACATGTGTCGTGTCTTTCCATAGGCATAACATCTTACTCCTCCTCTGCCTTTTCCTCTAAAAGAGTTTCTTCCAACATCTTATCTTTCATTGGAACTTCCTCCTCGTTTCGAATGATTGTGTGGTTTCTCAGCCTCATCCCTAGACTGATGTGCTCTGTCATGGTTAAATCCCTTGCTTTTACCTCTTCCTCACTGACTTTGTTTTCTGGTTAACTTATCCTCTTCCTTCAACACAAACTAATAAGCATCCTCCACGGTTCTGACTGACATCATGCTAAGCTTGTCCTAGATCTCATATCTAAAGCTATTTATATATCTAGCGAATTTCTCTTCATCCCTCCCCTGTTGTCCAATTTTGATGTTCAACTGGTAGAACTCGTCGATGTCTCCTTAACCGTCATCCCTTTCTCTCTCTAGTTATGTAGCTTCCTGAACATATTGATATGATAGACCCTGGGTATGAACTTAGCCTTCATCTTGGCTACCATCTCTTTATTCTTTGTTTTCCATTACTTCTTCTCTCAGCCTGTAGTTTGTCCCACCACAACGCTGCATGCCATTTTAGCATGGTGACCTCCTGCTTCACCTTCTTCTCTTCATCGACATATCCATAGTCAAAGTGTTTGTCCATGGACCTTATCCAGTCCAACAATTCTTCAGCATCTAGATTGCCCGCATATATGGGAACATCTATTTTAGCTCTACCTCCCAATCTGGAAATTGCTTTTAGGAAACCTCCTTCTGCAGCATCCTCTCCTACAGCTTCTTCAACCTCAATCTTTTCATTTTCTGCATTGCTGACATCCCTAGTGTCAGGTGCTCTTCTTTGCACTGCTTCCATTGTTTCCAATCTGGCACAAAGCTCTCGCATCTCCCTCTCTACAACACGGTTCGATAAAGGTACCTCTCATCTCCTTGGCGGCATTGTGTTGGCTGCTTGTCACACAGAGAGTACAACTCCAAGTTCTCTGTCTCTTCCTCTTTCTCTTTCACCTAAAGTCTAGAGATGAAGAACAATCAACTATGATACCAGCTGATGTAGACCCCCTATCCCTCCTGAGGGTTGTGTGACCTCCCAGTCAAGATCTTCTGGAGCTGGAACGACTCTCCTGGTCCCAAAAGGGAACCTCTAACACTAAAACCACAGGTCCTTTCTCTTTGTTTTTCCCACACAACTAAGCACTAGGATTAAACTCCCCACCTCTCGTGACCATAGGCACAGCCACAGACTTAGCCCAAAAGGTGCGTCCCAAAAGGTGCTTCGCATTTCGGGATTCCCGATGTAGCGACCCCTTGACTCTCCAAGTCCCAAAAGCAGATGAGGGCTAATGGAGGGTGGGTTCCTCCCTCTCTTATGCTCACGTGACCACACACTCGTTACCACCCCTTATTCCACAAGGCACGCTCAACTCCTCCTTCCCGAATGCTGAAATCATGACACGTGAGATATACGGCCTAGATCAATCCCAGGCCGATAGCTACGATTGTTTTGGCATTTCACATTTCATGACTTCGCCCTGCACGAGGTCTTTTTACTCCTCCACTCGATTGCCAAATTCTGAATGTTGAAGCGTCCCTCACTGCAGATCAATGGCTCTAAGCCTCCGACGATCTAATGACTAAGATCTTTTTGGGATTTCCTTGGTTGAGAGTTCTGGCTCTTGCTCCTTGTGTTCCCGGTTGCCGATATGGTGAAATTTTCCTCGCCACTGATCAACAACTCTTGTTCCTCCTCCTAATCAATTTCTATGGTTGAATCAATGTTTCCCCTTGAATAATCTCCACCATCCATTTAGACTTCATGAGTCTTCCCTCTCTAGACATACACAACATCAGTGTCCACGCCTCTGTCTTTGATTAGAAGGTTGCTTATTCTCCTTCATGATGTAACGAGTGACAATGCTCTTCCTCCTGAGCTTTTAAATTCTCAGACTTAGAAGATTTTCTAAGTCTCCAAAGGTTCACCTTCACTCCTCCTGGTGAATGGGTTCCTCCTGAGTTTTGTATTATGCAAACTTTCGATTTCTCGCACACTCATTGTGTCTAAAGAATCTTGATAGCTCAGATCTATGGGATTTCTCATAGAGAAATTCCTCCTGGTCTCCTAGCACTCTCCTCTTCGACTCTATGCACACCTTGCAGAGCTTCAGATGAAGAGAAATAATTGAAAATGAAAGAGGCCAACCTTCACAGTTTCATTTTCTCATATGGAGATTCATTCCCTTGTTCACAAACACAAAAATAGGAGAGATTTCAAACATAATTCACACATCATGCATTTGAATCAATGTTCCCTCTGTTATATTCACAAGTGCCAAAATGGCTACAAAACATATTCTGATTACAATAGATTTGAAATCTTGAGGCTTCTGCTAAGTTGCAGTGCCCTTACACTATTCTCCCCTGTCTTGCAGCTGCAGCTCTCCCATCTGGGCATACAAACTTCTACTTAACTCTAAATGATTTCTAGGGTTTCCCATGGATACTTGCCTACTCTAAAATTCATCCTACGCTATCTTAGTTCAGTCGCATTCCAAAGCCGTAGTGGATACTCCTTCTCTGTTTACGATTTTCAAAATGTGCCTCAAAGGGTAAAATTTAGCATTGGTTCAAGCGTGCCTCCAAAGGTAAATTATGGCATTGAGTTAAGGGAGATTTCAAAATTGGTTGCAACTGCCAACGTTGAAGTTCTGGAAGAACTCCCACATGTTGAGTGGTCCTGCCTCTATGTGTTTGCCAACAATGCTCCTACATCAATATTTCCATGGATCTAGCAAAGGTCAAGGCTATTATGGAATGTCATATGCCAACGAATGTCCCATAAGTGCGTAGCTTCATGGGTTTAGCAGGATACTATAAACAATTCATCGAGGGATTTTCGAAGATAGAAAATCTAATCACAAAATTGCAAAAGAAGAACAAGAAATTTGTTTGGACAAAGAAATACACAGAAGCATTTCAGAGGCTCAAAGAGTTGTTGAAAACCACACCAATACTAAAGGTCCCTAACATGGATGTAGACTTATTGCTATGCACTGATGCATCCAAGGAAGTCTTAGGCAGAGTCTTGATGCAAGATGGTCGAGTGATTGCTTACATCTTGAGGAAACTGAGAAGGCATGAAGAGAACTATGAAACACATGATTTTGATTTGTTAGCCATTGTTTATGCCTTGAACGTTTGGAGACACTACCTTTTTGGATGAAATTTTGAACTACAAATGGACCACTGTGGACTACAACACATCTTTACGCAAAGTGACCTCAACGTGTGACAACGACATTCGTCAGAAGACATTGGTCAGAATTGCTTAGCGAGTACGATTTTGAGATTACTTACATAAAGGGAATAGTGAATTGAGTCAAAGACCTCACATATTTTTAGTGTTGCCTCTTCAGAAAAATCTACGTGAAAAGATTCTAACTTTACAACGCAACAATGATTGGTACAAAGAGGTCAAGGATTTTATCGGACAAAACACAATGATGGTACTAAGATTTGAAGAACTTATGTTTGACGATGATGGATTATTGAGATTTAAAAATCTAATTTATGTACCACCGAATGATGAGTTGAGGAGTTTGATTCTAAACGAGGCTCACAAAGTGGTGTACATGGTTCACTTGGGGGTCATGAAGATGAGGGCAGACCTTAAACCCTTATTATTCTTGAAAGGAATGAAGGCAGACATAGTCAACTATGTGGCCAAATGTCTAGAATGTGAGCAGGTAAAGGCTAGACATAGACATACAACAAGATTACGACAACCACACACTATTCCATAATCGAAATGGGAGGTCATTTCAATGGAGTTCATTGTTGGATTGCCACTGACAGAAAGGAGAGATGACTCAATTTTTGTGGTAGTCAAAACTATGATGAAGAGTGCTCATTTTATTCCTATGCGTACAACATATTAGGCACCTAACATAGCTAGAGTTCTCATCAGTGAGATTGTGAGGTTGCATTGCGTGCCTAAGAGAATTATATCCGATCGAGGATTGGTGTTTACTAGACGATTTTGGACTAGTTTCCAAGAGGCCTTAGGTACCCAACTTAACTTTAGTAATGCATATCACCCTGAGATAGATGGGCAGACCAAACCAACAAACCAAATCTTGGAAAACATGTTGCGCATGTATGTGATGGACCAACATAAGCATTGGGAAGAATTCTTGCCACTAGTAGAATTCGCATATAACAACAGTTATCATAGCACCATTAAGATGGTGCCATTCGAGTTCCTTTATGGGTGACCGTGTCAGATGCCTTTGAGTTGGGATTGGATTAAGGATAGGGTCCTGGTGGGACAAGAAGTGATCCAAGAAATGGAAGATCAAATGCAAACAATAAGACAAAGGATCAAAGAAGTGCAATATCGACATAAGAGTTATGTCGATGTGCATCATGTCAACCATAGTTACAAAGTTGGCGATCGAGTCTTCTTGCGAGTAAAACCACATAATATTTCAATAGATTTTTGAAAGGGCAATAAAATATCTCCTAGGTTCGTGGGACATTTCTAGATTGTGGAGAGGAAGGGGCATGTGGCCTATTGACTAACCTTGAATGATTCTTTGAGGCGTATGCATGATGTTTTTCATGTATCTGTTTTGAGACATTATATTAGTGATCCTACACATGTTATTGAATTGATTTCCTTGTAGGTATCAGATGAGGGGGAAATCATGTCAATAACATGTGTAGGATCACTAATATAGTGTCTCAAAATAGATATGTGAAAAACATCATGGATATGCCTCAAAGAATTAGGCAAGGATAGTCGATAGGCCACATGCCCCTTCCTTTCCATGATCTCGAAAGGTCCTACAAACCTAGGAGAGATTTTAGCACCCTTTCCAAAATTAATCGAGCTATTATGTGGTTTCACCCACAAGAATACTTGATCACCAACTTCATAACTACAGTCAACACGGTGCGCATCGACATAACTCTTCTATCGATCCTGCACTTCTTTGATCCTTTGTCTTATTGTTTGCATTTGATCTTTCATTTCTTTGATGGCTTCTAGTCCCACTAGGACCCTATCCTCAATCTGATCCCAACTCAAAGGCGTCATACACAGTCGCCCATAAAGAAATCATCTCAATAACACGTGTAGGATCACTAATATAATGTCTCAAAATAGTTACGTGGAAAACCTCGTGCATACGCCTCAAAGAATCAGGCAAGGATAGTCAATAGGCCATAGGCCCCTTCTTTTCCACAATATTGAAAGGTCCCATGAACTTAGGATAGATTTTAGCACCCTTTCCAAGATTAATAGAGCTCTTATGCAGTTTCACCTGCAAGAAGACTTGATCACCAACTTCGTAACTACGGTCCACACAGTGCGCATTAGCATAACTCCTATGTCAATCCTGTGCTTCTTTGATCTTTTGTCTTATTGTTTTCATTTGATCTTTCATTTCTTTGATCACTTCTGGTCCAACCAGGACCCTATCCTCAAGCCGATCCCAACTCAATGGCATCTGACACGGTCGCCCATAAAGAAGCTAGAAAGGCGCCATTTTAATGGTGCTTTGTTATATGAGAATTATACCAGTGGAAAAAATTCTTCCCAATTCTTATGTTGATCCATCGTGTACATGCGCAAAATGTCTTCCAATATTTGATTTGTTTGTTCAGTTTTCCCGTTTGTCTACAGGTGATATGCAGTACTAAAGTTAAGTTGGGTTTCTAAGGCCTCTTGGAAACTAGTAAAAAATTGTCCAGTAAACATTGATCCTCGATCAGATATAATCCTCTTAGGCACACCATGTAGCCTTACAATCTCATGGATGGAAAATCTAGATATCTCAGGTGCCTGATACGTCTTATGCATAGGAATAAAATGATCACTATTTGTAAGAGTGTTGACTACCACAAAAATCAAGTCGTGCCTCCTTCCCATCAATGGAAATCCAACAATAAAATCCATAGAAATAACCTCCCATTTCGATTCCAAAATAGCATGTGGCTATAGTAATCTTGCTGGATGTCTATGTTTAGCCTTCACTTGCTGAGATTCTAGACATCCGGCCATGTAGTTGACTAGGTTTGCCTTCATTCCTTTCCAGAAGAATAAGGGTTTCAGGTCCTCCCTCATCTTCATGACTCCTAGGTGAGCCATGTACACTACTCTGTGAGCATCATTTAAGATCAAACTCCTCAACTCGTTGTTCGTTGGTATGTAAATTTGATTTTTAAATCTCAATAATACATAATATTCAAACGTAAATCCTTCAAATATTGGTACCATCATTGTGTTTTGTCCAATAAAATCCTTGAGCTCTTTGTACTAGTCATCATCACATTGTAAAGTTAGAATCTTTCCATGGAGATTCGTCTAAAGAGGCAACACCGAAAATATGTGTTCATGAGTTTATTCCTAAACAGGGCTCATAGAGAAATGTACATGGATCATCCGAGAGTCATGAATATGAGGGTAGACCTTAAACCCTTATTCTTTAGGAAAGGAATGAAGGCAAACTCAAACTCCTGAACTCGTCGTTTGGTGGTACATAAATTCAATTTTTAAATCTCAATAATCTATCGTCGTCAAACGTAAATCCTTCAAATCTTGGTACCATCATTGTGTTTTGCCCGATAAAATACTTGACCTCTTTGTACCAGTCATCGTCACACTTTAAAGTTAGAATCTTTCCACATAGATTCATCTGAAGAGGAAACACCAAAAATATGCATGGTCTCTAACTCAATGCATCTACCACTCAGTTGACTGTTCCTTTTATGTAAGTGATATCAAAATCATACACGCTAAGCAATTCTAACCAACGTCGTTGTTGTGAGTTCAAGTCGCTTTGTGTAAAGATGTGACATATTCCATAGTGGTCCATTTTTAGTCCAAAGTTTTGTCCAATAAGGTATTGTCTCCAAACTCTCAAGGCATATACAATGGCTAACAACTCCAAATTGTGTGTCACATAGTTCTCCTCATGCCTTCTCAACTTCCTCAAGATGTAAGCTATCACTCGACCATATTGCATAAAGACTCCGCCTAAGCCTTCCTTTGATGCATTAGTTCATACCAAGAAGTACGTGTCCATGTCAGGGACCCTTAGTATCAGTGTTTTTGTAAACAACTCTTTTGTTGTTCTGTGATTAGATTTTCTATCTTCGAAAATCCCTCGATGAATTGTCGATAGTATCTTGCTAAACCCATGAAGCTATGCACTTCAGAGACATTCGTTGATGCAAGACATTCCATAATAGCCTCTACCTTCAGTGGATCCATGATGATACCTTCGTCAGAGATGACATGCTCTAAGTAGTGAGTCTTTGATTTGTAAAACAAGCATTTAGACAACTTCCCATATAATTTGTTCACTCACAGACACTGTAGAACCAAGAATGAGTGCTCGTCATGCTCGTTCAACGTCTGAGAATAAATAAAAATATATTCAATGAATAATTGGATGAACTTGTCCAAATACTTGTGAAACACCCCATTCATCAAACTCATAAATACCCTTGGGGCACTTTTCAGTCCAAACGGTAAAATAGTAAACTCGTAATGTCCAAACCTCGTCTTAAAGGCAGTCTTAGGGACATCATCCTCCTTGATCTATAACTTTTGATACCCTCATCTCAAGTTTATCTTCAAAAACAACATCGCACTCTTCATCTAATCAAACTGATCATCAATCCTTGGCAACAGATATTGATTCTTGATCGTTGCCTTATTCAATTGATGGTAGTCAATGCAGAGTCTCCAAGACCCATCCTTCTTTCATATGAAAATAATAGGAACACCCTATGGTGATACACTTGGATGTATAAGTCCCAGGTCCAGGAACTAATTCACTTTCATTATCAACTCTTGTAACTCTCGGGTCAACATTCGATAATGTGTTCTCACTATCGGTTCAGTCCCCGGTTTTAGGTCTATGGTAAATTCTAGTTCCCTCTCTAGCGGCATCCCAAGTATCTCCTCTAGGAAGATGTATACAAACTCTCTCACCACAGTAAAGTGTTCTAGACCTTCCGCTACTCCCTTCTTGTTTAACACAAAGTTTGCATAAATCTTACATCCCTTGCACATGCTCTTCCGTAGCTGCAAGGAAGAGATGAACCTCAGGGAAACTCCCTGGTTTCGACCTACAATCATGCATCTCTCTCCCTCATCATCGACCAAGCTCAATTGTTTTGTCTTATAGTTGAGTATTTCCTCATCCGATTCCAACAAGTCCATACCAATCATGATGTCGTAAGATCCCAATATTGTGACATACAGGTTTGCCCAGGTGACAAAATCTCCTCGGTTAAGGCTACATACCGTAAAATTCGCTCCAAACTTATGTTTAGCTCCTGAATACATCTATACAAGGCTAAACACATCCTGTTTGACTGCCTTTACCTTATCTATTTTTGGCACTGCACCAGAAATGAAAATCTCTGTAGCACCTGGATCTATCAAAATACTAAGGGTTTGGTCAGCGATGGTCCCTGACGTATAGAGAAAAGTCAATTGGTGCTCTACCAGGTGGTTATTCACTGATGCATGAATCCGATGGGCCTTGCCTGAATCTCTCATGGTAGTGGGTCAACTGATCCAGATGCTCTAGTCCTCTCCACAGGGTAGTCGTGTTGGTATTGTGGCTCCCCACATGTCCAACACCCCTTCCTAGGTCTAGTACTCCTAGTACCCGAAGTAGAAGCTGACGGCCCACAGGCCTAGAATCCTGGTCTATTCTATTGAACATGCCTAAACTATTGTTGTTGCGGTCGACATTGATGTTGGTGTTGTGGTCCTCGACATGGATTTCGCTACTGAGGCACTGGTCACCATGGTGTAGTGAAAGTGAATCCTCTCTATAATCCATGATATCCTGGCGTATGTCTAGTTGGTGTCTGATGTTGTTGCGCACCAGATGACATATTCCATGCTGGTCTCGATGGATTCCTTCTCTAACCCCCATTGATAAGATCCTACTCTGCTATGAGGGCCTTCTGAACGACATCATTCAAGGTTAGCGGCATCAGAATCCTAAGACTGGCATGAATGTTGACATAAAGGCCAAACAAGAACCTATTGACCTTAATTTCCTTGGTATTCAGGTGAAGAGCATACCAAAGCAACTCCATAAAATAGGCCTCGTACTTGGGCACCGTACAACCTCCCTATTGCAAGGAGTTGAAATCATTAAGATGACGCTCAAGGAATTCCTCTGATAGGTACCTCTCTTAGAATTGTTCCTCGAATAGTTCCCATGACATGTCTTCGAAGACCATGTTCAATTGTGGCAGGAGTGTCTTCCACCATAGAAGAGAGCTCCCCTTCAGTCGAAAGTGCACCATGCGGACCTTCATGTTGGAGATATAGTCATGAAGTGAAAAGAACATCACCATATTCTCCTACCATACCTCAGTGGCTGCGTCGTCTGGGGCACCAAAGAACTCGGGAAATTTGACCTTCTCGAGTTTGTGATGAATGCTACCAGTACCGACCGAAGCACGTGATAGAGCCTCGGGGGGTGTCGATGCCCTGGCCTCATCTCTATCCAAACGGCTGATGAGTGCCTCATAAATACGTTGAAAATACCTCATCATCCCATCCACATCACTCACCACTATCCATCCCTTCCCTCCAACCTGTTCCTCTCCCTAGGGGTTACACCCATCAGGTGTAGATGCTAGTGGAGGTGTTGTGCCTCCTCCCCTAGCACCCCGTCATCTGCCTTTGCAATGCCCTCTAACCATGATTACCTTCACTAATACAAATCAAATTAATTAGCAACCTTATAATCATAAATCAAATTAATGAAATTCATAGTGATCCCAAGTCACGGGTCGAACCCGCTCTGATACCATATGTAACGACCCCAACCGTTATGAGTATAAGCGAAGAAAAAAGTGATTTTTTTTTTTTAAGGCAGGAAGGAAATGAAGAAAACAATAAACCACACAACTTGACAATGAACACAATGCACACACATCAAGCAACAGACAACAACTACAACGAACAAACACCCACAATTGAAAGCATAGACTCCGACCAAGTTATCATTCGCCTCTATCCAATAGGGATTGAAAGGATCCCCTCATCAGGAATCATGTCGTCACCACATGATAGGCATGACACTAACCTTAGCACTACATAAGTTATCTGAACCATAGACTCAAGACAAAACCACGTGCTAGGAGAACGAAATAACTGATAAGAAGATGATACCCACACACGCAAGCAACGAGTCGACAGGACACAAGATGACATTACTCGATTTAAATTGCGTGAACTATCTCACCAACAACCATAAACCCGTATTTGTTAGGAATAAGTTCTAAGTGAGGAGGCGTGAACCACTATAATGTTACTATTAACATAAATGTTATCATAACTGTAAACTATTATATCCAACAATGATGTCTCTGTCCCATACAATACTAAACACCACTGTAAAAACACTTTCAATAAACAATCATGAACAAGCTGTCATAAAAAAATGTTCTCATTAATTCACAACAACCAATGCTAAAACATAGTTATACCATACATAATACTAGCAGGATCAGATTTTTCTTACTTGTATTACTACATGCTAAAACATAGTCATACTACATGCTAAACCAATCCTTATCAATTCAAGAAAACAAACATTGTTGCGATATAGAATAACCCAACAACATGTTCAAAGGAACAAACCAAATGAGTTCATCAAGTCTTATAGAGAAGATCTTGATAGAAAAGAGTGATGCTTATAAAGAGTAGTGCAATTAATATAAATGTAAGAAAACACTTTAGATAGAATGGACAATTACAAAATTGAAACCGATATACATCCATACAAAATAACTTGTCTCAAGAGCAGACCATGTCCTAACTATCAATATCTAATATATACTAAGTACCTATAACATAGTATAAATCATCGTCATTGTATTGTATAAATTCACTGCACATGAACATTATAAATTGATTGTAAATTATCAGCTGTAAATTGATTATAATTTTTTTTCTATGAATGTTGTCTTTTAATCATGTATAAAAAGGGGTCGTTGTTATTAGATTTCACTGGTATATAATCGTTGTCTTTAAAAGGATTAATATTTAAAAAGGAAATTAACAGGGAATTGGTTATAAATAGATGTCAATAATCATTAGTAAAACTCAATCAAGCACATGTAAAATGCAGTGATTATAGTAGAGGTAAAACAGAGTGAGGGTAAACGTTGTCTGTGTATTAGAAACGTTGTCTAAATTTTTTCTGTCAGTAAAATATGTGAGATTGTTGTCATAAATATGTTCCAAGGCTGTCTAGCAAAATAAGTTAGATTACTGGATTAAATATGTGCCAAGGATGTCTAGAAAAATTCCATTCGATTGTTGTTCTTTATTCCATTAGATAAACACTTTGTCTTTCAAATTTATATAACAAATTCGCAGTGTGTATCTTTGTGTATAAAAATCAATCGCTACAATAATTAAAACTCTATAATATATAATTTGATACCACAATGAAAGCATTGGGTAATACTACTATCCTTATTCACTGTATACACATTGCCATCCATGCTCACTGTAAAAAGTGTTGTCACTAAATTTCTAGAAATTGAGGTTTGTCAGACCCTTAACTAACACATAATTAATAAAACGCAGTCAAGTGTAAGTGACATGCATAGTGCATAAGTGATAAGCTGGCACAATATACATGAAATCACAGGGTGACTAAATGATAATAAAAGTGGATCGTTGCCCAACACATAGTAAACACGCCCCCCGCTCACACAGTAGAAACACCATGATCCAGATTATTTTCGGCACGAAATGAGAGCGGAGATATAATAAAGAAATGCACAGAGATATAGCGTATATCCAGTAATATAACAGAAATATATCAGAGATGCAACCATAAACATAGAGATACAGTAATACACAATTTCTATTAATCAAAGAAATGTACAGAGACTGTAAAAATACAGAGTGAAAGACTCGCTAGAATGGTGGCAGCTTATCTCTGAGAAGAGATGTGACGGCTACTCGCATTCGCAAGAAGATGATTACAATGAGGATTTAGAGGCCTTTTTACAATAGAAGAGAATGCCAAAAGTCATAGACATCCAAAAACCTAACCCTAGGAGATGAAGGGCCAAAAGTCATGTGGGCCCCGTTTGGGTAAGTTGGTGCATCAACTTCCCGGGGTCGTAACTTTTGCATACGATCTCCATTTTAGGCGTGTGATAGATCGTTGGAAAGGTATCGTCGAGGAGATTCATTTTGGGGGCTCAATTATTCCTTCAGATATCATTAAGAACCTCTATCTCGAAAAAAAATTCATTTAGGCCCTCAAAATGGCTCCGGAAGTGAAAACCTGCTAAAAATAGTAAATTGCCAAAATGGCCAAAAAACTGTTTTGAGCCATTTGGAAAAGGTGGGTGGCCCTCAATATCCACCTGCATCAATCCTCCCTCCTTAGAAAGCAATGGTCTCCATTGCATTGAGTTCCCGGGCGAGAGTGAAAAGCATTTGTTGAATCTACATCTTGGTGAGCTGCTTGTCTTGTTGGAGAAGTCACGCTGCTTAGTTTGTGGAAATCTGTCAGGAACCTGTGGCTGGAAGGTTTGGACCTTTTTAACCAGTCTGGCTATTTTAGATGACTGTGTGCAGAAGGAATCTTCGTGCTTTGCTGCAACCTTGTCGACCTGCTTCTGTTGAATAGAAGGTGCTTTGGCCAAAGCTGTGGTGGCCGCAATATCCTTTTGTTCACCCTTTGAACAGATTGTGGAGAAGATGAATTTTCTAGTATGAGATACTACCTTGCAGAACTGTTTAGGTGGGGCAATAGTTAGAACTACCTCTGGTATCCTGTAGAGATGACCCCCCAGAGTAATAATGACACTACGGGGTCGAGACTCATAGATAGCATGGTGTTTCCACATATATGGATGGCCCAAGAGAAAATCACAGACATCCAGTGGGGAAACATCACATAATACCTCATCCTTGAAGGGTTGTATGCCGTATGACAATCGACACTGCTGGCTGACACGAAGATCTCGTCCTTGGCGAAGCCACCCAATGCTGTATGGTTGTGGGTGTGGTGTTGTCGACAATCCCAACTGTTTGATGACCTCTGTTGAGATGAGGTTCTTCTGGCCTCTGCTATCAACAATAAAATGCAGTGGGGTCCCCTTCACCCACATATGTGAATGAAAAAGGCGCTCCCCATCTTCTGGATCTATTGGTTCTTCTGGTTGAATTGCTGCGGTCGCGACAATAGCAGTGGGGTCTCCGTCGATGATCTGTCTTTTACCAGTATTTTCATAATCATATTCTGAATCAGGGTTTGGCTCCTTGTCTTTGATCTCGGCCACCAATGACTGTTTTGAGCGACATTCATTAGTGTTGTGCCAGGGGATTTTGTGGAAATTGCACCATTTTTCGGTGTCCTTCTTTTTCTTCCCGTGACCCTTCTTTTCCTGTGGCTTGGACTGGTTTTCAGGAGACTGTTTGTTAGTGTTGTCTTTGTCATACTTTGATTGTTGTGGATTTGTAGACCCTAACTCCCATTTGTTCTGGTGCTTAAATTTCTGCTCGATTTTAACAGCATATCGATAGGCAGCACCGAGTGATGAGATGTCTAGAAAATCCATTTCAGTTTGGATGTATCTGTGTAGAGCCCCACGGTATTTCAGAACCAAATG
>ML785166.1:101792-191792 GCA_009831015.1 Picea engelmannii
AGGATCGTCTGCTCCATCGTTTTTCTTTTCTTCCGCCATTGAGGGTTTCTTGGGTGTGCGAGAGTGATTGTCCTCAAGAGAGACAAGCTCGAGACCCAACTTTCTATACTCGGACCTCGTCGGGGACATGCACTGAAAAAAAAAAACAAGAGCAGCCTGCTCTGATACCACTGATCCGGATTATTTTCGCCACAAAATGAGAGCAAAGATATAATAAAGAAATGCACAGAGATATCAGGTATATATAGTAATATAATAGAAATATATCAGAGATGCAACCATAAACATAGAGATACAGTAATTCACGATTTCTATTAATGAAAGAAATGTATAGAGACTGTAAAAATACAGAGTGAAAGACTCGCTAGAATGGTGGCAGCTTATCTATGAGAAGAGATGTGACACCTACTCACATTCGCAAGAATATGATTACAATGAGGCTCTAGAGGCCTTTTTACAATAGACGAGAATGCCAAAAGTCATAGACATCCAAAAACCTAACCCTAGGAGATGAAGCGCCAAAAGTCATGTGGGCCTCGTTTGGGTAAGTTGGTGCATCAACTTCCCGGGGTCGTAACTTTTGCATATGATCTCCATTTTAGGTGTGTGATAGCTCGTTGGAAAGGTATAGTTGAGGAGATTCATTTTGGGGGCTCAATTATGCCTTAGGCTATCATTAAGAACCTATATCTCAAAAAAAAATTCATTTAGTCCCTCAAAATGGCCCCGGAAGTGAAAACCTGCTAAAAATAGTAAATTGCCAAAATGGCCAAAAAGCTATTTTGAGCCATTTGGAAAAGGTGGGTGGCACCCAATATCCACCTGGATCACACCACCAATACATTGCCAAAAATTCTACCCTTGCACAGTAAACACGCAGGCATTCAAGTAAAGAATATCACTGTGGTTCGAGTGTAAAAACATAGGCATTCAAGGTAAAGAAAATCATTGTGGTTCAAGTGTAAAAACGAAGGCATTCAAGGTAAAGAAAATCAATGTGGTTCAAGTGTAAAAATGAAGGCATTCAAGGTAAAGAAAATCGTTGTAGTAACCCACTACATCACAGTCTAATAATGAAGGGTTGTCTATTAAAGGAAATCACATCCATGACTTCTGGTAAGGACACATAGATTTTAAAGGACATAAAATGCCTCCATAAGTATATAAAAATGCAGTCCCTATAACTTACGAGAGCATTCACAACATCAAAAACACTATAAAAGAAAGGAGTGTAAATTCATAGTCAAGGAATGGTAAATTAGTAGTCTAATACAAGTGTAAATTCATTGTCAATGAATGGTAGAAAACAAAATGCAGACACAAAAATATAAGCGCAGACATTAACATATTAAAACGTTGATATTTACCGATCAAGGTGATGGGATTCATCAATCAAAACACAAAGTTTTACCATCCAAAACATAGAAGAAATCAATCACAAGAAAGCCTTAGACCAATCTTTCAAACATGAATCAATAAATGCAGAGAGAAGTAAGGTAGATGGCTGGGAAAATACTATCCTTCACTCATCATCCACACACATAAAAGTAGGGTATTAGAATCTATAAGTCCTTAAACACCGAAGTGATGATCGTCAATTTGGCTCCTGGCCAATTGCTCAGCCATGGACTGGTGACCTAGGGATAAGGGTGTAAGATAAAGAACAAACACTTCATAATAATCATTAAAACCCACACAGATGAGACAATGAAATCAAAATTTGGGGTTCACAAAAGGAAATCCATCAGAAAACAACAAGTAAGGGAATTACAATACAGAAGGGAGGAATGTGCAAGAAAATACTTGGAAATGAAATCTTAAACGATCACAGAGAAATAAAATGAGTAAATTTAAATTCATTGCAAGTAAAAATTAGACCAATGTACCTTAGCCAAGCGTGATTACTTAGTAGTTTATGTCCTATGCGCTCCGTCCATCTTTCGCTTGCCGACCAATGTGACCTCACCGGTACCTCCCAAACAACGTTAGGGGTACTCTTATCCCCCCTGATCCATGCGAGCCACAAAGGGGCCACACACACTACACCAGAGAACAACTAGCACCCAGCTCACCTTGCAAGGTCGGGCTACCAATCGTTACCCGAGTTGGGTATCCCAACTCCCACAAGATAAGTCAGTCAAGACAAAAATTCAGCAGCATAACATTACACATAAAAGATCATATCCATACCCCTCCTCCTCCATCCTTTTTATAGATTTTTTAAGTGATTTCTTTCCCAAATTCTCATTTAATTTATTTTTCACTAATTTAATCAGAAAAAACCTCTCTCATACACATGTCACCCATCCCCCTTGTTTCACCAGAAATTAATTTCATTAATTATTTAATTATTCCTCTTTCCCTCACCCACCAAAAAACATTCCTAAAAATGCTCCTTGGTGTCCCAATATTCCCTTACACATTTTAAATGACTTACACCTTTACTAATTCCTAGTTGAGTTCAGAATTAGTAAGTTCTTAAAGGCAAGATGCCTTACTAAGTTTGACATTCATCTTTTCCCTTACATTTCATTTTTTCTTTATCTTTCCCCTTTTACCCTTAGTTTCCTATTTCTTTTAAGTTTCCCTCTTTTCCCTTTTTAACTAAAACTCAAATAGAAAGTGTAGAAAAACCACCTTTTACCCCGTTTTATTTTTAGTTAATAAAATTTAATTAACATATGTGGATTAAATAATCATTTCCACTTTTCTCCCCCAATAAAATTTGATTTTAATAAATTAATTGAATCTCTTACCCCTTTCTCGTTACATGTTTAATTATGATTATTATTTTCAACCACAAGTGTCACTTAGACCTAGATTTTAATTTAACTAGGTTGTGCGACATTTTTATTAGGGAAAATTTGTTTTTAATTCTTACTTTTCACATCATTCATTCTAATTTCTAAGGTCATCTAGGTTTATTCACTTACCAGTTAAAAACGTGACGTGCCCTTCAGGACAGACTAGGTGTTCTAAGGGTGCCACTTGCCTCTTTCTGTTTTCCTTGCATGGCGTACCCTTCCGGACGCACTACGTGCTCCAATGGTGCTACTCTCCTCTTTTTTTTGTCCTTCTGCAACATGCCCTTCAGGATGCGCTACATGATCCAAGGGTGCCACTCACCTCTTTTAGTTTTCTTTACATGACATGCCCTTCAAGACACACTAGTTCTCCAACGGTTCCACTCGCCTCTTAACCGACTGAGTAGACATCAAAAAACCCTGGAGTCAATACTCTGCCAGGTGATCTCATGGGATACTAAGGGACTCTAAGGAATAAGGCCCCTGCCTTATTATGTGCCCCTTATAATCATCGTGAGCGACTATCACAGTCTTCCCTCATGACACCCTGGTTCTTCTCGAACTAGGTAATCATTAACCTACAGTTAGATCCATGACATGGGTGATAGTAGGATATGGTAGCGCTATTGTCCACACCTCTCCCTCAAATTCTCTGGTTGTCATGTGTGAGCCCTCTACTCCTCATGTGACTCTGGTCGGCAAGCTATTGTCAGTCTACATCATCAATAAATCATGTCATCAATAATAATCAGTCATCATAACATCTAATCAAAGGTACATATGTCAGATAAACAAAAATCAAACCCCAATATCCCACTCCCTAACGCGATCCAGAGTCCAAGGGTTTTCAGCGATGCCTCTACATCCTCGACGTCCAAGGTCCTGCACACTCAGGAGAACCCAGTCAATAGAACCTGTCTATGTAAATACACAAAATAACATATCATCATATCCATAATGCCTCATAATCATAATCAAATGACCAATAGTATAATAATATGGACCACTTGCAAGCAAGTGTCCTCAAAGAATAAGTTCTCTCAGTGCGTGCAAGAGTGGAATGTTACACACAGACATTTATCCCAAATCACGAGTTCTTTACCCAACATGAAACCAAAGTTAAATGTTGTGCTTGGCACAATGATTTCACCACAAATTGTGAGATCTTTACCAAACATGAAACTGAAGTTAAATGTTGTTCTTGGCACAAGATTTTCTCCCCCAAATCGTGATCTCTTTACCTAGCATCAAACCAAAGTTAAATGTTGTGCTTGGCACAAGAATTTTCCCAAATCGTGAGCTCCCTCCTGGTGATGTTAGACCCCAAAATTACCTCTATGTTTTTGCTTCAGACATTTGCAGTGCATGGTTGTATGTTCTCTATGTTGGGTGTAAATCATGAGTAGCTTGTGGGGGAAACTAGTGCATAGATTCTACCTTTTAGATGCAAAGAAAATTACTTCATCTTCTCCATGAATTTCACCTCCATTCACATATAGAAATACCCTCCATCTTCTCAACGATCTTTACTGCATTTACACAATGAGTTTCCCTTTTTAATAATCAACTTTTTCTTCACTCAAGACACCCTAGGTGTG
The DNA here is from genome assembly GCA_009831015.1 of Picea engelmannii. NCBI lineage: Eukaryota > Viridiplantae > Streptophyta > Pinopsida > Pinales > Pinaceae > Picea > Picea engelmannii. Next base: position 106,195 of record ML785166.1, read on the forward strand.
TATGGGAACCCTCCTTGTTTAGCTAGAAAACTCAACCCCCTCTTTATGCCATCTATTTATCTTGCTAATGGGTGTAATTTTAATAAATGTTTCTTCAATGTTTAACAATTTACTAATGGCTGATTTATGCTCCCAATACCTTAATATGTCTTGCATGTCATTAAAACATCTTAGGTCCTCATGAATAAAATCATGGAACCCTAGTATAGAATTCTCTTAGTGAATGACATATGTTGAAGCATTATAATATAAGTAATTACATATACTTGCGTGCCTCGACAAATGTCTAGGGGTGACCATTTAAGAACTAGACCATCATGCGCCATGAATAATGTTGATGTATGGCGAGATGCGTTAATAATTTTTTTTTTCATACACTAAATTGATGAGTGATTGGTTGAGTAGATAGACCTTGTTGGATGCGATGAAAATAATTTAATGTATGATGGTTTATACTTTAGACTTCTTGCGGCGATGAGAATAGAATTTAATTGTGTAGCTCGTTGATTAAGTGGTTAACGTTAGGTTTTTGGTGATGGCTTTGAGTCATTTAATTAGATACATGTTATTGTATACATAATCTTGATGGGGTGATATAGATGGCTACCAGTGTGTTTTGATCGATGAGTATTGAAAGAGAATTTGTCACCCCTTTGGATGTTTAATGTTCATATATGAATACATTAGAAATTCGATATCTCATGCCCCCTTTTAAAAATGAATCACTTAACCTTGCACCTTTAGAAAATGTTAATTTTGATTGTTTAATCATTTTTTTATCTTACACCATGAATTGATGTCGATCACTCTTGCGTCATGATTAGGTGGCTATTTAATCTTCTTCTTGAATTTATGTCCATACATGACAGATTTAGTGACCAGTTTGTCTTGAACCTTGGAATTAATGTTTGCATAGAAAAACCTCAGAATAAGTATTCAATGCCTTAAAAAAGAGATAATTTCAGGTAATAAGCCTCTTCGAGGGGGAAACCTCCTTATACCCCACATAAATGTCAAAAAACAAGATGATTCCAAATGAAAATGTCTCTTTGGTATATATAGGAGACTAGGAGGTACAATTACAACTAATGGAATAAAGTCGACATAAATAAAACAACATTACTAATGTAATATTCCTCAATTAAAGGGTAATGAGCCACTATTTAGGGATTAACCATGCCCCTCCCCTTGAGACAAGTTTTGTCCATAACGCTTCATTAACTATGGATGCTTCTGTATTAAAGACTCATCTTCCCAAGTGGAATGTTCAGCCAGTATTTTCTTGCATTTAATGAGATACATTGAAATGGATCTATTCCTCAGCTAGCAAATTCTTGTATCAGTGATGGGTTTAGGATCCAATATGATTTTTCCTTTCTTGACATGTTTTGCCAATATAGTTTGAACTGGGATCTTGTCACCTATAACCTTCTTTAAGCATGAAACATGGAAAACTAGGTGTACTCATGACGATGCAGGCAACTCCAATTTGTATTCCATAGTACCAATATTTTGTAGCACCTTATAAGGGCCATAGTACTTTGGTGATAATTTATTATCCTTATTTTCTTGCTTGAGGGACATCTCTTTGTATGGTTTTAGTATTAAAAACACCCAATCACCTACTTCAAAACTTCTTTCACTATGATGTTGATCTTCTTGTTGTTTCATGTGATTATGTGCCATGTTCAGGTTGTCCTTTAAGATTTGGAGGACTTGTTTTTGATGCTCGATGTGATCTTCCACTACTTGAACCTTATATTTTTCTTTAAAAGAAGAAGTGATGGAAGGAGGGTGGTATCCGCAGAGTGCCATAAATGGCGTCATTTTTGTTGCAGTATGAAAGGAAGTGTTATACCACCATTCTGCCAAGGGTAACCATTTAAACCATTGTGTTTGTTTATCAGAGACAAAGCAACAAAGGTAGGCTTCCAAAAAATTGTTCACTATCTCGGTTTGTCCATCATATTGAGGATGATAGGATGAGCTATGAGCCAATTGAGTACCCAGAAAAGAAAATAATTATGTCCAAAAATGTCCAGTGAAGATGGCATCTCTGTCACTTACAATAATATTTGGGTTGCCATGTAGCTTTTGAACTATATCCATGAATGCGGTGGAAACTGTACTGGCTTTGAAGGGATGAGAGAGTGCACAAAAGTGTTCGTATTTGGTGAGTCTATAAACAATCACCATGATGACACTCTTTCCTTCATAATTTGGTAACCCTGTTATGAAATCCATGGAAATATCCTCCCAATGCTGAATTGGGATGGATAATGGTTGTAAAATACCTAGGGTCTTAATTGTTTCCACCTTATTTTCTTGGCAAACCAAACATTCTACGACAAACCTTTGAACATCAGTTTTAAGGCCATCCCAAAATAATTCCTTCTTGACCCTAAGTTAGCCTTTCAAAAATATCGAGTGCCCTCCTACTGGAGAGGTGTGGAATTCCATTAGTACCTTTTGTTTCATTTGGGATTTCTTACATAAATATAAGTGATCTTTTTACCATAGTGAATCATTTTTCCATGTAAATGTATCTGATGCACTCGAATCCTGTTGCAACCTTTGAATGAGAGTCCACACTTTTTCATCATTCTTCCATTCATCCCTTGCTTCTATTATCCAATCGGGTTGGATGATCAAGATAGCACAAAGAAAGGCCTCAACATCTTCATCCTTTCTTGAGAGTGCATATACCACAACATTTTGCTTCCCTTTTTTTACAGAAGATTTCAAAATCATAACCCAATATCTTGGTCACCCATTTTTGTTGTTCTTCTAAAGATAGTCTTTCTTCCAAGAAGTACTTAGGAGTATCATGATCTGTTTTGACCTTGAAGTGCCTACCTATTAGGTAAGGATGTCATTTCCTAAATGCATGTATTATTACCATCATTTACTTCTCATAAATGGGTTTGTGTAAGTCCTTTCCCTTGAGTGGTCGACTTTCAAAAGCTAGGGGCCGTCCTTCTTTCATTTGGACAACACCAATTCCATTTCCCGAGGCATCACATTCCACAATAAAGGTTTTTGTGAAGTATGGAGTGGTTAAGACAGGATCTTTGCACATCACCCTTTTAAGTTGTTCAAAATATTTAGTTTCCTCTGGATTCCATGAAAGTGCATCCTTCTTAGTTAGTGTTGTTAAAGGTGTTTTTATTCTTCCATAGTGTCGAACAAACTTGCGGTAGTAACCTGTCAAACCCAAAAATCCTCTAAGATTCTTCAATGTTTTGGGAATCGGCTAGTCCATCATGGCCTTAATATTGTTAGGGTCTACCTTGACACCTTCATGAGATACAGTATGACCCAAATACTCTACTTCCTTCACCCCAAAGAAACATTTGGATGGTTTGGCATATAGTTGTTTCTCCTTTAGTAGTTGTAGGACCTTGTCAACATGTCGCACATGATCATCCCAAGACTTGCTATACATTAGTATATCATCAAAAAATTAGGAAGGGCTTGAAAATGGAATTCATCAACCCCTGGAATGTTGAAGGTGCATTTGTAAGGCTAAAAGGCATGACGAAAAATTCATAATGGCCTTCATGAGTTCATAATGTTGTTTTGGGGATTTCTTCTTCCTTCATTCTAATCCAATGATACCCTGAACAAAGATCCAACTTTGTGAAATAGATTGCTCCATGTAGTTCATCTAACAATTCATCAATGACGGGAATGAGAAACTTATCTTTAATAGTGATCTTGTTGAGCTCTCTATAACTTGGACATACATGCCATGAGCCATCTTTCTTGAATACCATTACCACCAGTACAGGGTAAGAAATTTGGCTAGGTCTAATAATTCCAACCTCTAACATTACTTCAACCATGTGGTCAATTTCACTCTTCTAGGAATAAGGGTATCTGTATGGCCTGATGTTAGGAGGAACACTCCTAGAGATTAGGCTAATATCATGATCATGATTTCGAGTGGGTGGATGACCTTTGGGAATATCTTCAAATACTTTGGAATGCTTATCAATGATCCCTTGGAGATATAGGGGAATAGATGGCTTAGATGTTTGAACATATAGTGAGCATAGTTATGCAATTACACCTTGATTCCCCTTTTTCAATAATTTGTCATGCCATTGGAGCTTATCACCATACTGAGTTTCCCTGTGATTCCTCTTAACTCGATTTCTTTTCCTTCCAATGAAAATTTCATGAAAAGTTCTTGAAAATTAAAATCCATTGTTCCTAATGATTGTAACCATTGGATTCCTAGTACGACATAAGCACCACCCATGGGTATAGAAATCATTGGACTATTCATTACATATTGCCCCATAGTAATATTGATCTTATTGCATTTTCCTGAGATATTGATAGTTTCTCCATCTGCAATCATTACTTAAAACTCTGGTGATAGATATACAAAGCAATTGAGAGCTTTGGATAATTTATAATGAATGAAATTATGAGTACTACCAGAATCAATTAGGACTATTACCTTTTTATTTTTGATATATCCTTCGATCTTGAGGGTTTGAGGAGTGTTAATTCTAGCCAATGCATTACACGATATTGTGGGAGTCAACTCTTCAGAAGAAATTGCGTCTACATTTTCATCTTGAGATGGTTCTTGTTCTTGTTACTTTTCTTCTTCCTCTTCACAATCTATGTATAATAATTTCTTCTCACCACACTTGTGTCCCTTACTGTACTTGTTGTCACAATTAAAGCATAAACCTTTTGCTTTTCTTTCCTCCAATTTTTGAGGTGTGAACTTGGTAGGTTGAGGTGTTTTATAAGAAGGAACATTATTCTCTCGATAGATGTTAGGAGTGGTCCTTCTAGTAGCCATAGCCATATTTTTACTTTCAGCATTTCTTTCCACCCTAAATGCATTCTCCAAGGATTTGGGTTGCCAAAGACGAACCTCATGTTTGATGTTATCCCTTAAAGTTCCTATGAATACATCACTCATGTGCTCATTTGAAATATCTGTTACTTTTATATTCAATCTTTGGAAGTTCTCAATGTGCTCTATAACTGAAAAGTTTTTCTTGAGATTTATCAATTGGATAAAAAAGGTATTGCTCCCTGTATCCTCATAGTGTACTATCATTTATTCCATGAAAATTGTGCAAGTGACGAGTGATTTGAAAGAACAAATCCATCGATACAACACAAATTGGTTGGTTTCTAAACATAAAGAAGCAATTTGTACCTTTTGTGTATGTGGCACATTATGTAGATCAAATAATTTCTCCATCTGAAGTATCCATGTTATTGGGTCCTTTACATCAAACTTCCTCATATGGATCTTAGGAAAGTGGTTGGTCTTCAACCCAAAGTTAGAGTTTCTCCATTCTTTATTCATCTTCCTTGTGTCCTTATCATGAATTTCATGTGATACATTTTCACTTTCAAGTGTCCTCTCTATCAGGGATGATTTTAAGGATGGAAATTTATTTTAAAATGTAGAAACCTTGGTGAATATTACTAATCCTTCATATGTCAACTATAAATGTTTGGTGATATCTTTTTAAAAATGTTCAAATTTCTAAGTATTTTATATAGTTTTTATAAAATTTTGGCGATTTTTAGGGTAAAATAATTTTATCCTATAGAATTTGGGAGAATCATTTTTAAAATAGCGAATCTTGTTTTTGGAAAAACCATCGAAAATTAGCCCATGAGAGAAATTTATCCCCTAAAATTATCCTTTCTCTCTATTAGGAATTTTTTCAATCCTTCCATATCTCCCCTTTTAAACCATCCATCTTAGTATTTATTTCCTCCAACTTAGCTTCCATTGAATCCATCATCTCTTGTAGTTCATCTTTTGGTACTGTCTTCTTTTGTAAATCATTTATGTCCCTACGCATTTCTTCACCTTCATCAAGAGTCCAAGTAGGATTGTCTGGAGGTTTATTTGGTGTAGAAGTTCCCTTTTTTTGGTGGGATGTTGTCCAAGTATCACTTTAAGCCTTGATTTTCAGGTGGTTCTGCTAGACAATCTTCCTTTTATTGTATCTCCAAAATTTCGACCCTTTTGAGTATGGAATTTTCTTTTTTTTAGTTCTTTGATATTTCTTCTCTGCAATGCCATAGGTCTGATCAAAATTTGATGTGCCAAGTTGAATTTACAATAACTTCCCCACAACTTGCTGCTTTTTTACCTTTCTAAGATATCTCACTTGTATAGTTTTCCCTGCACAAAATAATTGATATAAAATTCTTAAACTCGTAAAAGAACTGCTACACACTGTCCACAATCCAATGCAACTAGTCTCACTCAATTTCGATACTCTAGGAAGAAGTTGTGATTGTTTTACCCAGAACACCTGCTTGAGACTAGTCAATAGGACTAGTCAGATACCTTATCTTCCACAGGGTGTATCTACAAATGTAAGATGACCCAGACACTGAAATTGTTACCACATATACATTAATAATTTATGTGAATAACCTCTAGAGTTCAGGGTCTTGATCTGTCTACTAAATATCCTCCAAGCTGTTCCTTTTGAAACATTGTAGAAAAGAGGTTATAGCGAAAATGCCAGGGTGTCTCAGATGTAGCAGCGAAACCCCAATACCTTGAGCTTCGATACCATATGTTAAGAACCAAGTATCAATGTAGGATAGAATAACCTTAGAATAAGTACTGAACTCCTTGAAAAATAGATAATTTAAGGTAATAAGCCTCTTCGAGGGGGCAACCTTCTTATACCCCACATAAATCTCCAAATACAAGATGATTCCAAATGAAAAAGTCTCCTTGGTATATATAGGAGACTAGGAGGTACAGTTACAACTAATGGACTAAAGCTGACATAAATAAAATAACATTACTAATGTAATATTCCCCAATTAAGGGGTAATGAGCCACTATTTAGGGCTTAACAAAGTTATGTAGATCTCTTACTCTTGGGCAATGAATATTTTTTTTGTGTTGATGAACGATGGTTTTAAAGGTTGAATGCTCATGTGCCCAGAAGTTAAGCAAATGTTCGCTTGTGCCTAAGAATTTTAAAAATTAGATGAATTATTCTCGACTTATGTCATTGCTAGAAAGCTTGAGTATTTAAGTTCTCCTGTGTCAGGGAACATGCTATTGGTCAGTAATTGGATTTCCTTGCGTCGTGGAATTTCGATGTTGTGTAAGGGACTAAGTATTTAGATTAATTGCGCTAGGGAATCATGTTTAGGTGTACCGCATTAGTATCTCGAATTACTGCACCATGGAATAATGTTAATGTATTGCATGGTTGTTGGCTATTCACTTCTTGCACCAATTTATTTATTTTAATGAATGATTGCGTAAATGTGCGTCTGTCATTGATGGCGTTGAGGGTCGACTTAGCTTCGAGATGGTTTTTAATGTGTTATTATTTCTTCTTTCTGATAATGCACTTTTTTCAGTGATGTCATTATTAAATTTTGATGAATTTGTTCCTAACGCACCTTAAAAAAATATATAAAAATTGTTTGTTGTTACCTGTGTATATGTCACTTTTGTGGTTGTAACAGAAGGGTCGTTACATTGATATAATATGAAAGATGAAAAATCAAGTTCAATATTTTGTGTCTTATTAACTAAATTTAAAATTTTCATTACCATGTTCAATTAATTTGGTCCTTACAAGATTTTACATTGGGAATCCCAATTGACTGATTTTTGAAATGTATGATGAGTGGTTGACTTTTTTGGATTCTTGCAAAATGTCAAAAACAATTATATCTAAATCAATGTAAATAATATTGTATTTCTTCGAGGGGGCAAACTCCTTATACCCCACATAAATGATAATTCACTTTTTTCAATGATGTTGTTATTAAATTGTGAGAAATTTTTTCATAACGCACCTAAAAACAAAAATTAAAAAATATAAAAAATATAAAATTTACCTGTGTTTACCTCGCTTTTACGGTCATAACGGTAGGGTTGTTACATATGGTGTAAGAGTGGGTTCAACCCTATGATTGTGGATATCCACACCTTCCACTGATTTATAAACTTAAATTAATCACTTAGCACTAATTAAAACCTTAACCTGTTCATGAGTTACTCATGGTTAGAGGAACTCGCGAAGGTTCACAATGGGGTGCCAGGGGAATAGCTGTGGCACAAGCACCCGCACCAGAGGGGTCCAACCCGCAAGGAGAAGAAAAAGTCTTGAACATGAGAATATTGTCATGCGATATGTGTTGGGTTTGACAAAGTGCTTCTAAGGAAATGTCAGAAATCTTGACTAATCATTTGTATTGATATAAGGTTAGGGTGCCTGTACCCCTAAGGGTCCATAGCATGCCTTAGAAAGTACTGGTAGCATTCATAGGGAACTCTAGAAGATTAATTTCCCATGTCATGAGTGCCAAAGATGGCTCAGCCATCAAGGCATGGCTGGGGAACAAGGCAATGTGCTTCGCACTTCGTGGCTACGACCTCCAGGATGAAGGTTTGCATGGTTCTCTTCAGCTAAAGGGAGCGCTCTTTTAAGGGGCATGATGCTCCTACCTCAGATAAACATGGGTTTCATAGTCCTGTTATGGGAATGGTTCAATGAACAGTTCTGGGAGGAGTATTTTTCAGAGGAATTCTTTGAGCACGATCTCGATGAGTTTCGTGGATTACGACAATGTAACAACCCTAATTAAATAGTTCATAGGGATTTTTAATTATAATTAATTGTCCTAATATGGTTTTAGTTAAACAATGATTAGTATTAATAATATTAATTATTTATTTAATAATTAATTAATTGTTTATAACTTTTGATGGATTAATTAATTAATTAATTGATTATATATCACATTCAATGACATTGGTAATAAATTTAAGGGGCTTAATAACTTTAATTTAATCTTTTTAAAACTTACATATGACAGGTTAAGGATAATATACTAAAGGAGGGGATAAGATAATAAAGAAGGAGATAAGATAATAAAGGAGGGGATAAGGAATTAAAGGAGGAGATAAGGAAATTAATGAAGGAGAGGAGAGTTAGTGAAGGGGGGGATATGACGGGGAGAGTCCTACGGGAAATGGGAGGATGATTATTATTTGGGGGAAGGGAGCATTTGGAGGGAGCAGGGTATTTTTGTGGCATATTTTATGTGGGATATTGGTTGGTTTGAGTAGTTTGGTTTTTGGGTTTTTGGTGAACCATTGCAGGGGGCATCGGGTTGCTGGGGGTTTTGGGTACGGGGGCCAGGATTCCTTTCGGTATCATCGAGCTAGAGAACCGGATAGGCTGCTCCTAGTTGGATGGGAGGATATTTGGTTTCTACAGAGTTTGGTCAGTGCATCAGGCTGGGCAAGGCAGCAGGGAAAGGACCACCATATCAGTGGGAATTAGCATCATAAGGAGGTATTTTATTTATGAATTTGCTGAGTTATTTTCATGCTGTGGATAAATTTTAATTTCTGTTGAATATTTATGTTTATATGATGGCGAATGAATTATTTATGCAATTAGAAAGGAATTATATGTTTAATTGTATGAATTTTTTGTATTTAATTAAGTTAGGTCCCTACACATGGTATCAGAGCCCTGATTCAAAATCTCGATCCAACGACCTACCCACCTACCCAAACCCTTAATTAGATATAAATTTGGGCCAAGCTCCAGCTCCACCTAAGATCCACCTAACCTGCAAGCCAAGCACACACATTTTTTTTAACACAGATAAAAATATAGAAAAAAAAGGGGGAATATAGAAAAAGTAATAAAAAGCAGGCACACATGTTACGCTGCAATCACCAAAAAAAGCACCACATTTCCATTTGTTGTTAATATGTTATTTCTTAGAGACTGCAGTGTCAAAGGAAATAATTTAACCATGCGAAGATGAGAAAATAGATATAATCACCACTCGTGAATGTTTCTTCTCACATGTTTCCTCCCCAACAACTTTCATAAATGGAAACGAAACTACTACATATCAATAATTCCAGCATCTTTTTCAATTAAATCCTTTGACAGAATAAATAAAAGAGCAATCTATTTTGAACTATTATTATTTTCTTCAAATCAAATATATTCCCTATCAAATTCAAACTTGCCTAAATGAGTTAAGAATAAATTTCTATACTCTTGCCATCATAATTAACCAAATATAATATAAGATTCAATACCTATTTTTTTTTATCATCTGAGATTTCCAACAAGTCCAAAGGCAAGTCTTAACCATATTTGTATTGTACAAAATGTCAATGCAAAAAAATAAATACATAAAATATACCTAGGCAATGATAGTGACTGTAGAACCTTTTACTTGGACCAAGAAACTCCTCAATATTCTCATAATTGAATGAGGCTCTCATTTCACTATTTCCAATTGTGATGTCCTCCAGGATGAAGTTGTTACATTGTAGATGATAGTGATAATTATTGCACACAATGGTGAATGGATATAACAATAAATGTAATTGCAGAACTTTTCATAACAGGTTTAGGAGATGAACTTACTGAACATTTGAATAATCAACAAGAAGTCGGGATGCATGGCTTAATCAAGGCCAGCTTTAGATGTAGAGGAAAATCATATGCATATACATATGACAAGAATATTAATGAGAGAAAACATCCCAATACAACCCAATACGCAACAAAAGCTAACAATCGCAGAAACAACAAAGTGGCATGCTCCCTCAGATCTACAAATACAAGAATTTGATTTTCGATGGCAGATCTACAAAGTCTTCTTCTTTCTGTACTTTCCTTCCTTCCAAAGGAGAATCCAACCATGAGGTAGAGAGACCTTACACATCAAAAACATACACAACCATTAAATATTGTTGGGAAAAACAAAAAAAATAAAAAAATATATATAAAAAAAAATTGTTGTGAGCCCAATGACTGGCCTAAGTTCAAGTCATGAAACATCGACCACAACCATAGAGAGTTCAAGGCTTGATAATTACACAATTTTTTGGCGGTAACATGTGTTAAGTTAAAATATGCCTGCGGGTGCCATGAGGGAGAGCTCATGCACTAGGAATCAAGAAACATGGAGGAGGATCTCTCAAGGAGGATCAAAAGGTGCGCACTGCAGACTAAGCACTCAAGACAAGTCCACGAGCTATCTATCTAAACACCCAACACAACACAGAGTGCTAAAACCGCATGAAGGAGGAGCTCATGGGGGGAAAAGTATAGTTCTCTACACGCCCATCACACCCGCGACTAACCTCCAAAAGATTCAAAAGATAAATATAATAGATAAAAAAAAAATAGTTATCGCACCCACTGGCCCAATCGCTGATTATTCAAGATTATAGTTCAAATGAAAAGGTTGTTGACTCAAGCGTTTATCATAAGCCACGCTACATATCAAACCATCCAATAAACAACACAATTCCCAGTTTAAAAAAAAAAAAACGAGTGCCAGAACAACCTGGATAGCCAGTGCACAAGCGCCAAGCTACCTTGCATAGACTTGGGCTCATGTATCAGGCCACCAGCGCATCAATGTATGAGGTATCACACCAACTCACATGAGGCCATGAGGAGGGGCCTTAAAAGGGAGAGAAAAATGTGGGCGAGAGGCTCGATACCGCGACCCCTAACGACGGAAATGGTTTAACAACCATACCTTACCATATTGCTAAACATATCAAGCTCAAAGCTCGACAAAGAAATCAAGCACCCAAATTCAAGCACCAGATCCCAGCGCCCAAGACCAAATACCATGGCCTAGGGTTGCCTGTAGGCTGTAATAAAAAAAAAATATAATAACAGAAAAAAATAAAAACGAATAAAATTTTTACCATCGGTTAGCCGCACATTACAAACACATAAGTAACCAAATCCAAGCACCCAAGCGCCAATACCATAAGGGAGTTGTGTTCTCTACGCCTCACAGACAGCCACACAACGCAAAACAACACACATAACACAAGATCAACGCCAAAGCCATCGACCAAGTGTTAAGATAAGCTATCGAGGAATGAGGGATCGTGCCACTGTGTTAGACACACCCTCCATTCCTGGAACATGAGTTACCAGGGTCGACCTAGCAGGGAGATGGCTATGGCCGCCAACCTCATCCTTCACCCTAACTGCTTAAAATAAAAACGAAATTAAAAGAGGAGAAGAGTGGGGTTTGAAGTGATAAAATGAGAAGATTAGGGTTAGGGTTTAGATGGGAGGGTGATGGACGAGGCAAGGCGGGCACGTGGAATCCATGCATGCCTGCACTTGTTTTTAAATTATTTTGATTCTTTTTTTTTTCTTATTTATAATTTTTTTTTTTTTTAAATTTTATATGTGTTCATTTAAATTTTTATTATTATTATTTTAGTGTAAAAATAATTAGTGTAAAAAAATAATTTAGGTTAATTAGTTTAAATTAATTTAAAGTTAATTTAGGTTAATTTAGTGTAAAAAATAAAATAAAATTAAAGATAATTAATTAACTTTAAAAAAAATAAAATTAATTTAATTAATTGTTTTATTTAGTATAAAGTTAATCTACATTGAAAGTTAATTACTATTTTTTTTGGATTAGATTAAAATTTTGTTAGAGCAGATGGGTTTTGAACCCACGACCACCCTCCACCCAAGCCTTAAGAAACAACCAAACACCAACGTGCCAAACAAAGCCCACGAGTCAAGCATCGAAGGATGGCCTTGGACTCATTTCTTCGACATTAGGTTGGAAGCCACCTTATTTAGTTGTAAACGCAAAGTATAAGGACTTAGAACAAGATAAGAGGGTGGAGGCTTCATGCATGCTAGGAGGGTAAGTTAGAGGAATTAGCGAGTGGGATACAATGCCAGCATAATTACCAGACAAAGGAGTCAATAGTTTTCTTAGGTGAAGAAATCAAGTTTAGATGCTTTAGCCCTAACCTAGCCAATCCCCTAAAGAGAGTAATGTCTGTTTACAGACAAGTAAAGAAAAACTTACGCCTAACCCTGTTTCTAGTTTAAGTAGCACAAATTTGAAACGTCCTTGAACTCACCCTAACAACTTTGGTTGATGCAGGTTAAATCATACATGATGGTTAGGACTCGATGGAATCGAGGCAGAGGAGCGTTGTCGGAGGTGTCGCCAACACCACTAGCGTCGCCACCACCATCGCCAGAACTAGCTCTCATACTACGCTCTTTGGAGGCCATAAATGAGAATTTAAAAGGGCGACAACCAACAGGGACCGAAGTGGAACCCCCACCATCTAGAATGGGTAATCTAGAAGCATCAAGGGATTCAAGGGGAGGACCTCCACCCAAAGACATCACTCAAGAATTGTAGAAGATCAAACTTTTGAAGTTTTTCGGGGGTCGTGCCAGTGAACACACAGAAGCATGGTTAGAAGGCATGACAAGGTGTTTTTCCTTAAGGGTCTATGCGTCCAACTGAAAGGCGAAGATAGTGATTTTTTAGTTAAGAGACAACGCCTTGAACTGGTGGGGTAACCTAGAAAGACAACTGCATCTTACCCTGGACACAGTATCCTAAGAACTTTTCGAGGAGGGGTTCCGAAGGAAATATCTACCACTTACTATGAGGAACAACAAGTAGGAGCGTTTCATGCCTTAGTACAGGGAAATAGGACCATAGAAGACTATGGATAATGACCAATGATAGGTAGAACGCTTCGTTTATGGGTTAAACCCTAAGATTAGAGCTATGGTGCGGATGTGGAAACCGTCTTTAGTAGCGGAAGCTGTGGAAAATGCACGTTACATGAAGGAACACATGAACTTAATTGGAGGTATGAGACTGACCTTTCTGGATCGTCCTGGGTTCGTAGGGAAGAACCCTAGGACATTTCCTAGGGGAGGAGGCTCAAGGCCATCTCCATATGGTAACAGAGTCGCACTAAGGACAGTAGCCGCAGGGATTTCAATGGAAGCGAGTGCAGCGTCTCGTTCATCACCAACGATGCAGACAAGTCCACAACCATCTCAGGGAACAACTAGTAGGGGCAAGGGTTCCAGTGGAAGGAACTCATTTCAGAGATAGTCACATAATAGTCCACAGGTTCAATCTCATGTTACCTGTTGGGGGTGCGGAGGACCCCATTACCAGAGTGACTACTCAGAGTTATAATCAGGATTTGTGCATAGATAAGGAAAGGCCCTGATGGGGAGAGAAAGTAGCAGCCACCAGATTTACGTAGCGGTTAATAATCTCCAAGCCGAACATCAATCCATGGTGGTGGAGTCATCAAGTACTCTAAATCATATCAATGTTAAGTTTTTATTTTATTCTGGTGCTATAGATAGTTTCATTTCACCTTCTGCATTAGAAAAGAGTGGGTTGGCAGCCTATGAGCACGATTACTTTAAACAAGTCGATATGGCTTCAGTGGAAAAACAAGTGGTAGTACCTAGTGTTGATAATTTTATAGTAGACCTAGGAGTGTGTACTACCAAATTGAAGGTATACGTCACTGCTCTCAGGGCGTATGACCTAATCATTAGAATGGATTGGTTAGCAACTCACTGAGCTTTGGTAGATTGTTTCACAAAGAGGGTGTTTTGTGTCGATGATGAGGGAAGTCCAGTAGAGATCCAGGGTGTATGGAAAAAGGTGTCATTACACTTTATCTCAACTATGAAGGTTAAGCGATGCTTGAGGCAAGGGTGTCGACTATATATAGTGGAAGCAGTGACTGAAAGGAAGGGACCCTCATTAGATCAGTACCCGGTATTATCAGAATTTAAGGATGTTTTTCTGAACGAGTTACCAGGGTTACCTTCTAAGAAGGAGATTGATTTTACTATTGAGCTAAAACCTAGTGCAGAACCAATTTCCAAGACTCCGTATCAGATGACAGTGCTAGAAATTTGTGAGTTGCAAATGCAGTTGAAAGAGTTACTGGACATAGGGATAATAAGGCCAAGTGTTTCACCTTGGGGTGCACCAGTAATTTTTGTAAACAAGAAGGATGGATCCTTACGACTGTGTATAGATTATAGGGACTCGAACCGTTCTACAGTGAAAAATAGGTACCTGATGCCGCAGATAGATTACCTCTTCGATCAGATGAAAGGAGCAGGGGTATTCTCAAAGATCGATTTGCGATCTGGGTATCATCAGTTAAGGATTAAGGAAGGCGATATTCCTAAAACTGCCTTTCGAACTCGGTTCAGTCATTACGAGTTTGTCGTAGTACCTTTTGGATTGACCAATGCACGAACAGTATTCATGAGCCTCATGTATGGCGTATTCTGAAAGTACTTAGACTGTTTTGTACAAGTCTTTCTAGATGACATCCTCATCTATTCAAAGAACGAAAGAGAACATGACGAACACTTACGAGTAGTGTTGTCCTGCCTTAGGGAGAACAAATTGTATGGGAAGTTGTCAAAGTGTTCCTTCTTCCAGAAAGAGATCCATTATTTAGGTCATATCATTTCCGACGAAGGAATCTCTGTGGACCCAGAAAAGGTAAAGGCCATTATGTAGTGGTTAGTGTTGAAAAATTCCCATGAGGTGAGAAGCTTCATGGGGCTAGCACGTATGAATGGACAGAAGAATGTGATAGTGCATTCATTGAGCTTAAGAGGTTACTAACTAGTGCCCCAATTCTACGAGTGTCGGATATAGAAAATGACTTCACCGTCTACACGGATGCCTCGAAGCAAGGGTTGGGGGCCGTGCTAATGTAGGATGGAGGAGTGATAGCTTATGCGTCAAGGAATTTGAAGAAACATGAAAAGCTATACATAACTCGTGATTTAGAGTTGGCAGCTGTAATGCTAGCTCTCAAACTTTGGAGGCACTATCTTGTGGGGCGAAACTTTGAGCTCAAAACAGACCATCAAAGTTTAAAACATCTCTTCACTCAAAGGGATCTGAATGCTAGGCAAAGGCAATGGAGTGAGTTTATGAGTGAGTACGATTTTTGTATTTCATACATCAAGGGAAAGGAAAATGTGGTCACATATGCCTTGAGAAGGAGACCACGTATATTCTCCTTAGTACCCTTAAAGGTCAATCTGAGGGAACTTGTGTTGACACAACTCCAAGGAGACAGATGGTATTTAAGGGTTACTTCAAACCTCCAGAGTGGGAAGCAGTTAGATCCAAAGTATGAAGGATATAGTCTAGAAGCAGATGGACTATTGAGATATCAGGGAAGGATGTACATCCCTGAAGCTGGGGATATTCGAAGCATCATATTGAAGGAAGCCCATAGAGCACTTTATTGTGCGCATCCAGGTGTGAAGAATATGTACGCAGACATGAGGAAGCTTTTCTTCTGGGTAGGCATGAAGCGCGATGTACTCCATTTCATCGCCAAATGCCTAGAGTGTCAACAATTGAAAGCCGACCACCATCACCCGACAAGCCTCCTACAGCCACATGATGTTCCTATGTACAAGTGGGAAGTCATCTCTATGGATTTTTTTGTGGGCTTGCCGCTCACATATCATAGACACAATGCCATTCTTGTGATAGTTCATAAGTTAACCAAGAGTGTTCATTTTATTCCGGTTATAGACACTTACGATGTCACTGATGCGGCATGTGTGTTTGTAAGCGAGGTTATCTATTTGAATGGGATACCTAGGAAGATCATTTTAGATACGGATTCCAGATTCACTTCTAGATTTTGGAAAAGTTTGCAGTCATCATTGGGGACTCAGTTGAACTTAAGCACAGCTTATCATCCTGAAACAGATGGGAAAACTGAGAGAGTAAATCAAGTAATGGAAGACATGCTTAGGATGTATGTCATGAATAATCAAACCCAGTGGGAGAAGTACCTACCTTTGGTAGAGTTTGCCTACAATAACAATTTTCATAGCTTCATCGGAATGCCACCCTACAAATCTCTGTATGGAAGACCATACAGAACACCGTTGAGTTGGGATAGATTAGAAGACCGAGTAACAGTTAGGCTAGAATTGATTCAAGAGATGGAGGAACAAGTGATTCAGATTAGGTAGAGACTAAAGGAACCACAGGATAGGTAGAAAAGTTATGTGGATGCACACAGGACTGACCGAAGTTATGAAGTGGGAGACTAGGTTTTCATTCGTATCAGGCCTAATAAGAGTACCATACAGTTCGGGAAGCGAACAAAGTTGTCACCTTGATTTATAGGACCGTTCATAATCCAAGTGAAAATTGGACCCCTTGCCTATCCTCTCGTAGTACCACCCCACTTGCATAAAACTCATAATATATTTCATGTATCTGTTTTACGTCATTATGTTTCCGATGAATCACATAAAATGAATTGGAAGGAATTGCAGGTATCGGAGATGGGAACTCTCACAGTAGGACCGTTACACATATTAGACCGTAGAGTCCGACAGCTCAGGAATCGTCTGGTAGACCAAGTTAAGGTCCAATGGGACAAGTATAGTCCAAGATCTGCTACTTGTGAAGATGCCGAGACACTACGACGAGACTATCCCTCACTTTTTTTACCACCTCAAGAATATGTTTCTCAATGGTTGGGTGTATGTAACACCACCTTTTGACTTAGACAGCTAGGATTACCTGAGGCCTACTTTTATTATTTTCTATTCACAGTGAAACTAATAATGATACACTTGAACTTTTAAGACGTATCAACCTTTATGAATGTTATATGTATTTGAATAATGATGGATATGATGTGATATATATTGTGAGAATGTAAATTTTATGAATGTTTAAATGTTATTGATGATGATGGATATATTGTGATCTACTATGTGAATGTAAATTTTATGAATGTTTAAGTGTTATTGATGATGATGGATATGATGTGACATATTGTGGGAATGTGAATCCTATGAAGGTTTAAATGCTAGTAGAATGATGTGGGATATGATGCAATCTATTTGATAAATGATAATTTTATGAATGGGTGTCGAAATTGAATTATGGGACATTATGAGATCTATTCTAACTTGAAAACTTTGATATTAAGTTGTTGGTACACAGATACCGAATTGAAATGATGTTTGTATGCAATTACATGATGATAATGCATAGATATGTATGAGCTTATGTTACAGACTAATCTGCAGGTTATGGGGTATGAAATAGACAAGGAATAATACTGATGAAAGTGGATGTCATGACCACTAGTCGAGAAACATTATGGTATGAATATTTGTATGTGAAATTATATTGGTTTGGATGCATTGCCATGATATGTGGACCAGTGCGGGATTTCAGGTGACGAGACTACCCAAAACCAAATAAACGATGACAAAACTCCCAGCAACATGGTGCCACTATATATTCCATTGTAGGGTGTGGACCCTAGTTATGATTAGGAGGGGTGGAGGACTTTCCCACTGTGTATCCTCCGAAACCTGAAGTCATGGGAGGACGGTGTTAGCTCACGCTCCCCAAGACATGTGATGATGATTGTCAGTTGCCTGATGGGGAAGCTTGGTCGAGATAGTGACACTTCCGCTTACAGGTTCTATTTGGAGTGAGGTCAATATAGTTGACGCTCCAAGATAGTCCAACAGAGGAAGGATATGAATGAAGATGGAAGTAAGTTAGGGAGGAAGGATGAGTAGAAATAGTTGAGAAAGTATGGAGATTTGTCTGATGGTGGAATTTAGTGTTCTCCCTTCTAAAAAGAAAATGTGTATATATGAATATTCATAATTATGTAACTAAACCACAATTGTCGAAATAAAATTGTTGAACCGGATAATTGTAATTAAAGGATTTCACAAACATTTGATTGGTTTATTACCTTTTATAAAAGACTAGTCTTGTTGATTGGATTGGATCCATACATAAAATACTATAAGGGTGATAGTTATTTATTATTAGTACATGCACGAGACTTGCATGTACTAGCTACACATGCATTTATTGTACATGTACACTAGTATGTATGAGTTTTCTTGGCTTACTTACTAATAGTGTCAGTTAATTGTCATGAATGTGTGAACCATGTTTCTTTTCCTTGTATCATGAGATACCTTAACTTCAGGACGAAGTTTCCAGGAGGATGGGTGTATGTAACAACCCTAGCTAAATAGTTCATAGGGATTTTTAAGTATAATTAATTAGATAATTAATTGTCCTAATATGGTTTTAATTAAACAATGATTAGTATTAATAATATTAATTATTTATTTATTAATTAATTAATTGTTTATAACTTTTGATTGATTAATTAATTAATTAATTGATTACATATCACATTCAATGACATGGGTAATAAATTTAAGGGGCTTAATAACTTTAATTTAATTCTTTTAAAACTTACGTATGACCGGTTAAGGATAAGATACTAAAGGAGGGGATAAGATAATAAAGAAGGGGATAAGATAATAAAGGAGGGGATAAGGAATTAAAGGAGGAGATAAGGAAATTAATAAAGGAGAGGAGAGTCGGTGAAGGGGGGGATATGATGGGAAGAGTCCTACGGGAAATGGGAGGATGATTATTATTTGGAGGAAAGGAGCATTTGGAGGGAGTAGGGTATTTCCATGGCATATTTTCTGTGGGATATTGGTTGGTTTGAGGAGTTTGATTTTTGGGTTTTTGGTGAACCATTGTAGGGGGCTCTAGGTTGCTGGGGGTTTTGGGCACGAGGGCCAAGATTCCTTTTGGTATCCTGGAGCTAGGGAGCTGAACAGGCTGCTCCTAGCTGGCTGGGAGGATAGTCAGTTTGGGCAGAGTTTGGTCAGATCATCAAGCTGGGCAAGGCAGTAGGGAAAGGACAACCATATCAATGGGAATTAGCATCAGAAGGAGGTATTTTATTTATGAATTTGCTGAGTTATTTTTATGATGTGGATAAATTTTAATTTCTGTTGAATATTTATGCTTATATGATGGTGAATGAATTATTTATGCAATTAGAAAGGAATTATATGTTTAATCGTATGAATTTTTTGTATTTAATTAAGTTAGGTACCTACAGACAAGGTGGTTTTATGGTGCCAGATTTGAGATTAAATTTATGAAGATACTCTGGTATGCCCCACATCTGAACACAACGAAGCTAGAGGTCAACAAGTTTGTGTGCAACCTTAAATCCATCTTCATGCAAAGGAAAGGGTCTAAATTCCTTAAATGTTCCATGATGTAGTCCAATAGGCCTGTTAGCTAAAGAATATTTAACCGCGAGAGTTAAGGAAGGACTTCTGCAAGACTATATGGACTGATGAAATTTAGTGCGCAACATCATCAAATGCCATCAAAAAAAGACCTCTTGGTATCAAGATAAATCTATAAGACCCTTGTTCTTGTAACCTTCATGATAGGCTCATCATCAAATGCCTCTCTATAGGGGACAACCGCATTTGCGGTAGCCCCACTAGCAGTTGTTGTTTAGGCTTGTGAGTAGAATAGATGAGGATCTAAGGTTGCTGGGCCAAAAAATTCTATTCTAGGGTCAAGAGTACTAGACTAGAGGTGGGATATGGATGTATGGAGAGTCACCTTACCAGCAATATTGTTTAGTTGAAAGGGCTAGAGCAGTCGAGTCAATAGGACACACTACCGTGGTGGATATGGGAAAGGCCCAAAGGACTCATGACCACAGTAAATAACTGCTAGGTCAAGGACTAGTCCATTATGCTCGAGGTGTCATGTGCCATTGCTAAACATAATTTTTTTATTTTTTATACCCCGGTGTTACAGTGAGCTCTAATTCTAGTACCATGTTGAAGGGATTGGGTAAGGGTGTTCAATGGGATGAGTTTAGATTCGTCATGGTGGTGTCAGGTGCCAATCAAATGGTTGGAGGAAGGGGTATGAACTGTCTCTTTAACTTGGGGATCGAGTAATGAAGTCCGACCTATGTCACGATCTTAAGATCTTATGACAACATGATTAGTACAAACTGGTGGGGATCGCATGATGCGATGCTCAACGGTATGATGAGGCGGTTGATTTGGACCGACGATGAAGGAAAGAGAGGTGTGATTGTAGGAAGAAAATGAGGAGTATCCTCAAGGTTCATTTCTTCCCTATAGCTACAAGAGAGCACGTGCAAGGATGTAAGTTATATGCATACTTAGTGTCGAACTTGAAGGGCATGGCAAAAGGATTAGAAGACCTTCCGGTAGTACGAGAGTTTGTGAGCATGATTCACAGAAGAATTACCAGGTGTGTCTCTCGAAGCCAAGATGGAATTTACCATTGAACTAAAACCTTAAATTGAACTGATGGAAAGAGATCCTTATCTTATGTCGACCACTGAGTTACAGGAGTCGAAAGTGAAACTGGAGGAGTTGTTCGACCTAGGACTTAAACTCCCAAGTCTGTCACCTTGGAGTGCTCCTGTTAATATCATATGGGATAAGGATGGGTTTTGGAAACTCTTCTTGACTACCATCAAGTCTTCCTTGATGAAATATTGATATTTTCTTGGTGGGAGGAAGATGAAGACAAACTTTTATGCCTGGTAATACAGTGTTGCAAGAGAAAAAATTACAACAAGCGGTCACAAAGCTATCGAGCATTCATTGCTTAGGGCATGATATCTAAGGCAAAGGCATCATTGTGGATCCAATGAAGGTAGAGGTTATTGTGGAGTGTCCTGTGTCGATGAATGTCCTAAAAGTGTGTATATTCATTGATTAAGCGGGATATTATCGACGGTTTGTTGAGGGTTTATCGAAGATAGAAAATTCGATTATGGAATGGCAGACAAAGAACAAGAAGTTTGTGTGGACCAAGAAATGTGCGGAAGAATTTCAAAGGCACAAGGAGCTCTTGGTGGCAATGCTAACGCTAAAAGTCCTTGGCATGGATGAGGGACTGTTGGTATGCATTGAAACATCCAAGGAAGGCTTAGAATAATTCTTGAGGCAAGATGGTCGAGTGATCACTTACATCTTGAGGAAGTTAAGGAATCTTGAGGAGAACTAAGCGACACACGATTTGGAGTTATTATCCACTGTGTATGCCCTGAGAGGGTGGGGAAACTACCTTATTGGACCGAATTTTGAACAAAAAGAAACAGACCATTGTGGTTTGCAACATCTTATTACACAAAATGAATTGAATGCACGGTAAGGGTGATGGTCAAAACTTCTTAACGAATTCGATTTGAGGTTACCTGCATAAAAGGAACCATGAATAGAGTTGAAAATGAGTTGAGTCGGAGATCCCAAATGTTGTCGGTGGTGCCTCTTCAGAAAAATATTCATGAAATGATTCTAAATAGAGCGCGACGTTGACTGGTATAAAGAGGTTAAGGAACTCTATTGGACAAAACACCATGCCTATACCAAATTGAGATATACTATGGAAAACGATGGATCTTTGAGATATAGTAATTGGATTTACTTACCTCCCAATGATGATTGGATAAGTTTTGATCTTATACGAATCTCATAGAGTAGTGTACATGGATCATCAAGGAGTCATGAAGATGAGGACATACCTTAAGCCCTTATTATTCTGGAAGGGATAAAGGTGGACATTGTCAACTACGTGGCGAGATGTCTAGAAGGTCATCAGGTGAAGGTTGAACATACAAGTCCAACAAGATTTCTATGGCCACACACCATTCCAGAATCGACATGGGAGGTCATCTCGATGGACTTCACTGTTGAATTTCTGCTGACGGCAAGGAGGCATGACCCGATTGTCATGATAGTTGATACTCTGATGAAGAGTTCACATTTTTTCTCTGTGTGTATGACAGAACAGATGCCAAGTATAGCTAGATAGTATATCAACAAGTTGTTGAGACTACCAGACATACCAAAGGAATCATATCTGGTAAGGGATTCAGTGTTTGCAAGGTGATTTTGGTTGAGTTTCCCAAGAGGCCTTAGGAACACCACTAAACTTTGGTACAACATGTCCTTGAGATAAATATGATATTAAAGGAACGAACCAATTTGGGAATGTTGTGTTGCGTATGTGTGAGTTTGACCAACATAAACATTGGAAATAGTTATGGTTGTTGGCCGAGTTTGCGTGCAACAAAAGCCATCAAAGCACCATTAATATGGTGTCATTTGAGTTTTTTTATGGGAGACCATGTCATATGCCTTTGAGTTGGGATTGACTAGAGGATGGGGTCCTAGTAGGACCAAAAGCGATCCAAGAATTGAATGAACAATTACAAATGATACAAAAGGTGATGGAAGAAGCATAGGATCGACATAAGGGTTTGTCGATACACATCATGTCAACCATAATTATGAAGGGCCTAACGGCTAGTATTGCCTCATTCTTTGAGTCGTCGCATGACGTTTGTCTTGAGCCCATCTGAGAATTTAGTTCATTGATCCTACACATGAGATTCACTGAGTTATTGGTGGATGTTGGATAGGGTCTGCGCATGTCGGAACCAATCATCTTTTTGGACCGTCACATTTTGCCTAAATCATGAGGTCTTTACCCAACATGAAACCAAAGTTAAATGTTGTGCTTGGAACATGCATTTCACCCCAAATCGTGATATCTTTACCCAACATCAAACGGAAGTTAAATATTGTGCTTGGAACAAGCATTTCAACCCCAAATCGTGAGCTCTTTACCCAACATGAAAATGAAGTTAAATGTTTTGCTTGGCATAGGGAATTCGCCCAAATCGCATGCTCCCTCCTGACGATGTTATACCCTAAACTTACTTATAGGTTTCTACTTCATACATGCTCAACACACAGTTTTATTTTCTCTGCGTTGGGTGTAAACCGTGAGTAGCATGTGGGGGAAAACAATGCATAGATTCTACCTTCTAGATGCAACAAAATTGCTTCATCTGCTCCATGAATTTCACTTGCATTCACACCGAGAAATGCCCTCCATTTGCTCAACGATATTTAATTCGTTTACACAGCGAGTTTCCCTTTTTATTACTCAGATTTTTCTGCACTCAAGACACCCTGGGCGTGTATGGGAACCCTCTTTGTTTAGATGGAAAAATCAACCCCCTTTTTATGTCATTTATTTAGCTTTTTAATGGGCGTCATTGTCATTTTGTAGGTCCAGTTTTTACATGTACTCATTTTACTAAATGTTTATCTATTTAATGATGGTTGATTTATGCGCCCAATATCTTAATACATCTCGCTTGTCGTTAAAAAGGCTTAGGTACTCATGAATAAAATCAAGGAACACCGGTATACAATTCTGTTAGCGAATGACATATGTTGAAGCGTGATATGATAAGTAATTACATATACTTGCATGCATCGATAAATGTTGAGGGGTGACCACTTAAGAACTAGACCATGGTGTGCCATGAATAACACTGATGTATGCCGAGATCCGTTAATAATTTATTTTTCCATCCACTAAATTGATGAGTAACTAGTTGAGTAGATAGACCTTGTTACATGCGATGAAAATAATGTATGATGGTTTAGACTTTAGACCTCTTGCGACGATGATAATAGATGCTAATTGTGTATCTCGTTGATTAAGTGGTTAAGGTTAGGTTTTCAGTGATGGCTTTGCCTCAATTAATTGGATACATGTTATTATATATGGAATCTTGAAGGGATGATCTAGATGGCTATCAACGTGTTTTGATCGATGAGTATTGCAAGATAATTTGTCGCCCCTTTAGGTGTTTAATGTTGATATATGAATAAATTAGAATTTAAATATTTCATGCCGCCTTTTAAAAATGAATCACTTAACCTTGCGCCTTTAGAAAATGTGAATTTTGATTGTTTAAGCATTGTTTTCTCTTACACCTTGAATTTATGTAGATTACTCTTGCGTCATGATTAGGTGGCTATTTAATCTACATCTTGAATTTATGTCGATACATGATGGATTTAGTGACCAGTTTCTCTTGAGCCTTGGAATTAATGTATGTATGATGAATTATGTAGATTTTTTACTCTTGCGAAATGAGTATTATTTTTATGTTGATGAAGGATGGTTTTAGAGGTGGAATGATCGTGTGCCTGGAAGTTAAGAAAATGTTCTCTTTCACCTAATAATTTAAATAAGTATATGACTATGCCTCGACTTATCTCATTGCTAAAAGGATTGAGTATTTCAGTTCTCCTGCGCAAGGGAACATGTTGTTGTTAAGTAATTTGATTGTGTTGCGCCATGGAATTTCGATGTTGTGTAAGAGACTAAGTATTTAGATTATTTTAACCAGAGAATTGTATTTATGTGTAATGCCTTAGTATCTGGACTTACTGCGCCATGGAATAATTTTAATGTATTGCATGGTTGTTTGCTATTCACTTCTTGCGCCAATTAATTTATTGTAACGAATGATTGTGTCAATGTGTGTCCGTCATTCATGGTGTTGAGGGTCGGCTGAGCTTCGAGATGGTTTTTAATGTGTTATTGTTTCTTCTTTCTAATAATGCAATTTTTTCAATGATGTCGTTATTAAATTGTGATGAATTTCTTCCTAATGCACCTTAAAAAAAATATAAAAATTGTTTGTTTTTACCTGTGTGTATGTCACTTTTGTGGTCGTAACGGAAGGGTCATTACATTGATATAATATGAATGATGAAAAATCAAGTTCAATATTTCATGTCTTATTAACTAAATTTAAAATGTTCATTACAATGTTCAATTAATTTGGTCCTTACAGGATTTCACATTGGGAATCCCAATGGACTTATTTTTGAAATGTATGATGAGTGGTTGATTTTTTTGGATCCTTGCAAAATGTCAAAAACAATTATCTCTAAATCAATGTAAATGATATCGTATTTCATCATTTTTCATTCACTGAAGACAAATTGGAATTTTCCTAGAATTATGAAAATTATCTTATGTTAGTTTGGATCGCCATTAATCATAGTTTTTTGTAGTTGACCATTAATCTTACAGGAATTAAAGTTGTGTATGACATAATAGATGTAGCGAAGTATTGATGGGAATCAGCTTCAAAGGTTGGTTAGTAATTTGACGTATGACCAACACCAATAACGCACTTACCAAGGCTAGATTATTCATGTTATATCCTTTACAACTCAAAAGAGACACCATTGTAGAGTCAACTTGAAAAACAGTTTGTTAATGTCAATTTTTGGGTGTGTAGCTAGTCAATATTCAGATTATCACTATGAATGTAATATCAAGTTCAAAGGTTGGTTAGTATTTTTGCATATGACCGACACCAAGAATGCACTTAAAACAAGCACAACCACAAAAATTGTGGTTGATGAATGCTGATAGGAAATGACTACATTATGCAAACAAGTCTCTAAAAATGTTGTCATTGTGTATCTGAATTCATCAACCATAGGTTATGTGTATGTGCTAGAAAATCAGTTCAAATATATATATATATATATATATATATATATATATATATATATATATATATATATATATTGCAGATTGGTCATTATCACTATATTGGAGGTTTTTGCCCATCGTTCTTTATGGTCTCATTAAAATTCCATTTGCATGGTGTTCACATTATTTATAGAGACTCCCTAAAAGTGGTTTATATTTGACATATACATAAGGTTGATGTTTTCGCAGATATGGATTTTGAATCCCAAAAATTAATTTAAACAAAAAAACTATAGATCCATGTTACCACTAGATTAAAGCACGTAAGATCAATAAACTAACCATATATGTATGCATTATTTTTTCCTTTCATTTTCAAATTAGATCAATAAATTATAGATATATGTATGCATTATTTTTCGCTTTCCTTCTATTATATCTTCATAATTAATGGTTTTATTATATGTAATGCTTTTGGTAGTCACATCATGCATTGATTAGATGTTTTTTTTTTTAATTATTTGGGTTTTAAATATGCTTGATACATTTCAACCTTACATTTGATGCTTCTATTAATTTACTTCATATTTACCTCATTTATTTTGAAATATTTGTTCTTTTATTCATCATGTTATTCATTAAAGGTTTGATATTTTATATTTCATTAAATAATAGTTATATTCACTCTTTTCTTATTTTTTCACTGTTAGGAAACTTCTTGATATCAGTATGGATCCAACAGTGTGTAGTTGTTTTCCATTCCAGATTTTCGAGTTGATCTTTTTTTGCCTCCCTTTTTGAGTATTTACAAGATTTAGAACTATTTGTAAACACTGGAACAATGTTCTACAAACCCCTTCATTCCTTGCTCAATGTCATCAATTTTCCAACAATGAAATTGGTTTTCTTATTCCATTGCTCCTTGTTGATGAAAGTTGTTTCCTAGGAGCATACCTTAATCAAATTGGTCGCATATGCCATTTTCATGTGCTATTTTGTAATGACCCTGCCCATTACAACACAAAAATGACGTACAATAGGTAATTTGTTTTCTTTTAATGCTGCGTTAGGAAATCAAACATCGTAATAAATAGAAACATCATCAACACATGAATCACATATACTAACGGAACAATAATAATGCATTGATAATCAAATACGACATGATGCCGACTAAACTAAATACATCATCAACGGTCATGAAGGTGCAACGACATTATAATAACCCAACACATGTAACACCAATTTCCATGGTGCAAGAGAACTTAATTACAATCAATCAAGCAATGGCATAAGCCAAGGTGCAAGGTAATCAACTTATTTTATTTTTAAGGTGCAACCAAATATCTACTTAACTTCCAGATGTGAAACTAAATCAATCATCGAATTTACAATAATCAACATCATTTTCAAGGTTAGCACATGATCTAATTGTCGGATTAACATCATTCACTTATCGATCATTGTGTGCAATTAATCATTCACCAGGAATTGTATAGTGACATCATGACCAACGTGCTAGATAACTAAGGCACAAACAATACTAACACCTATTTATCAACCTAATCCAAGGCACAAGATAAACCATTTCTAAGCCATCACACCTGACATAAAATTCATAAGCACAAGAAGTCTAATGTCTACATCGATCATTTATTAATAATTTTTATTGTGCAATAAAGGCTGATAATCCAATATTCAGTGGAAAATATAATAACGCAAGTCAAGTTTGAAATCCAACATTCATTAATACATTGAATCTGATTATACACAGGTCTAAAATCTACAACTCAAATTTACGACAAGAAATCCATTAGTGCAAGAGTAAGAAAATCACCAATCATCTCTACAGTGCATTTGTTCAAGGCGCAAGATGATTGTCAATTAATCTAAGTCGCAAGGAGTCTACTCTTTGAGGCACGAGAGATCAATACAAGCAACATTGGTCACCCTTTAAATAAGGTGTGTGAGAAAAAGAGGTAAACATTATTAGAAAACTTTCACAACGGTAGCAGTCCTATGACTAAACAAAATCTCCTTACATCATGTTGTCGTTGCGCGCAAGATGTCTAAAATCAAAATCATTTACACACCCCTATTAAATGATGGAAGGGAAACAACTTCAACAAAATTATACGTCAACAACCTAAACGTGCAAGTGTATTCTCAACCTTATCTCAGGGCGCAAGGGATCTAATTACTTAGCAATCAAACATCGGTTAACAGATGCAAAGGCCAATGTCAGCATTCCATCACGAGTTCATCGATAACAACAAGTATCAATATGATTAACGCCTCTAGCAACTAAAATAATTCCATGAATAGTTCATCTCTAAAACCACTTATCAACCAGATTAATGAATTAGTACTTACGAAACACTCCCCAAAGGTTCGACTATACTAAGCCTCGTCTAGACACGTTCGAACAAGTCAAGTTTATTGAAAAGTGAGTCTAACCATTGTAATAAACACGATCTTCAAGGGCTCTACTATAAAAAGTGGTATTTTACTTAGAATAAAGAGAAATCAATTTTAATTTCACAATCCAAGTAGAAGATTTAAGGTCAATTAACAAGTACTAAGGCAATATCCTTCACGTCTCTTCACTTTTCCAAAATAATCGTTAGAAAAATCTCCACAAGACAACTTAGGGACAGATCAGTAGAAAGTCTAAGTTGAAGGATTCGAAGAGGTTGGTACGTTTACAACACTAAACATTCACGTTCGACCCTCACTCACATTGGGAACCCGATGATATTAAACTGTTAATATACTTAAAGAAATGAATTATTTTTACAATATAAAGTCTCAATATTTTAAATATAAAAAAAGTTGCATCTTATTATCTAATCTTATTTATACTTAATAAATTGAAAATTGGCATATCTCTGTATTAACAATACAATTACATCATAGATTTAAACATGTTCCATCTATAGAACCCTTGTTATTTAGAAACTTATTAACGCGTTTTAATGAAGTGAAGAAACACAGGTAAAAAGCACGACTCACCTGGTTGTTTCCTTTTGCTAAAACGAGGAGGCTGGCTGAGGGAGATCCAGGCATAAATGTCGGTCGGGTTTAAAGGAGGACATAGAGGTAGTAAGCTAGATTCTCGGAAAGATCGTTGCACAAAATACGGTAAAAACGTTGTGTGCATCAGCTGCAACACGCAGAGGTAGTATCACTGGGAAGAAATCACTGTTCGACAATTTCGTGTTGAACACTGCGGGAACAAGAAATAACTGCTCGAAAACTCTTGTTGAACGCAGGGTATACCAGCTGCAAAAGCACAGACGGGGTGTTGCTGGGTTTGGGGTGCAAAACCCTACTTGAAATTCATTAAGGGCGCTTGACAAGTTGCAGGAAACGAAAATTTGAAGAGAAAAATGGTCCAGGGAAGATTGAGAGGGACGACGCACTTGGATTACCCGAGGCCTGCCCAGACATAACGAGCAGAGAGACAGAGATTAAAAGTAAGAACACTATGACACAGTCTCGAGAAAAGTGAAGCATAGTTTTTTTTAAATGGTGGAAATTCATATCTCTGTGAGGCAGAAGAAAATGTTTTAACTTGTGATAACACAGCCAAAACAGCAGGTATTGAAAATTATTTTAGTAATGTTAGTTTTTTTTATTTTCAGTTAAGCAAGAATAACTTGGGTTCATAATGATTGTCCAGATAATAGCAAAAGTAAGCTGGGACATTTGATTGTGGCACAGTGATAGTAGAAGGATCAAATTTCAAATGATGAGGGGATTACATTAAAAAAAACGTAGAGCCTGAGGCAAGATTGCATATTATTTTCAACTTATTAGAAAATGAGATTACCTAGCTGTTTTAGCAATAGTTACATGCCGATGCCTTGGAATCCCTTGTTACATTGGCAGGGATTGTTACATTGGCAGGGATGGTTATCAGATCAAGGATTTTCAGTTATTCCTGAAGGTTGGACACCCATACGTTGTTGTCAAGGAAGATATTTTTCATTTAATTACACGGAGAGGGAAATTGTCGGATTCACACAGCGAAGGAGGACTTTCTTGGATCCACCTAAGGAACTTATTTCAATCCAAACGACGAGCAATAGAATTGCGAGAATACCTATTAGTATTGGTTAAAATAAAAATGTGGAAGTCATCAGACACAGAGATACCGTTGTCGATCACTCATTTTTCGTTTTATTTTTATTATTTTAAAAGAAAGGGATAATCTATACTGTTGTTAATCTCCAGATCGCATTGCTTTTATTTCCAGACATAACAATAAAAAATTTCACGAGACAAGATCTACGCTCAACTAATCCTTCCCACGCATCACCGATTATGATGATAAGGCGTTAGCTTAGGGTTCCGATTGAACTATAAGTGGTTGTTACAATCACCTTTAACGTTTGAGGTTACACAATTTATCCAGAGATGAAACCCATAGTAAACTAATTTGGCATACGATCTCTGCACGGATCCACTCAAGGTGAAGGAAATACCCCTTGACCCTCTGTTCATGCATTTTATTTCCCAGGGATACAAAATTACATTATCAAATAAAAACTTACTAAAATGTATGGATGCACTCTTCAAATCTATTCATGAATCAAATGTGTATTATGCTCACAGAGTGTCTCAGAATAACTAATCAATCACAGCTGAATAATATAATCAAACAATAAAAATAGAAACTGAATAATATAATCAATTCTCAACTATAATTAACTAAACCATAAAATACCGTAATAGAAACTGAATTTTTGATGTTCTTGAGTCCCAATTCATGTGTTGCGTCCTTCCTCGATCCTTCCAAACCTCAGACTTCACCGGTACCTCCCAGCCAATGCTAGGGGTACTCTCCTTCCTCCTTATCCCCCGGAGCCACAAAGGGACCATGCACAAAATACCAGAGAATGTTAGCTCTCAGCTCGCCTCGCAAGTTTGAGCTATCACTCGTTACCTGAGTTGGGTATCCCAACTCCCACAAGAGAAATTCAGTTAAGATAAAATTTCGGCAGCATAACCTTAAGCAAACGAGACGTGATCCATAGTCCTCCTCTGCCATCGTTTTTATAGAGTTTCCTTAGAGATTAGTTTCCAAAACCCTTATTATATTCTTTTCATTAAATTTAATTAGGACAAACCTCTCCGGTACACATATCACCCGATCCCTTAGTTGCACTAAAAAATTAATTTATTAATTAATTAAATTTTCCTATTTCCCTCACCCACCTAAAAGAGTTCCTTAAAACTGTCATTGGTGTCCCTTTATTTCCTTACATTTATTAAATGACTTACACCTTACTTGAAGCCTAGTTGAGTTAATAAATAGAAAGTTCCAAAGGATAGATTCCCTACTAAGTTAGGCATTCCCCTTTTTCTTTAAGTTTTCCTCTTTCTTTAAGTTTCCCTCTTTCTTTAAGTTTCCCCCTTTTTTAACTAAGTTAAGAGTTAGCAACTTTAGACAAAAACAACCTTTTACCCCTTTAATAACTAAACCTTCATTAAAAATTTTACTTTAATTATTAAAACTTGAATTTTTCTTTAACCCCTTCTTGTCACATGTGTAATTAGTTTTTTGTTCAAAGGTTCTACTTAGAACTTGGTTTTAAATTCACTGGGTTTGGCAACAGTTCTTAAGGGAAAATTTGTTATTAACTTTACTCATCACATCATTCATTTTAAGGCCGACCAGGTCCGAAGGAGGCATAGTTTTCTAGGCACTATGTTTATTAACTTACCATCATTAAAACCACGACGTGCCCTTCAGGATGCACTATGTTCTCCAAGGGTGCCACTCGCCTCTTTCTGTTTTATTTGCACAACGTGTTCTTCAATATGCACTATGTGCTTCAAGGGTGTCACTCGTCTCTTGACTGAATTTGGTAGATGTCAAACCCCTCGATTCAATACTCCTTCAGGTGACCTTATGGGAGACTAAGGGCCTCTAAGGAATAAGGACCCTACCTTATTTCACTCCCCTTACAATCATCGTGAGGAACTAACACAGTTTTTTCTCATGACATCATTGGTCTTCTCGAACTAGGTAATCGTTAACCTACAGGTCGAGCCATTGTGGGAGTGCTAGTAGGTTGTGGCAGGGTTGTTGCCACACCTCTCCCTCAATTTTTCTGGTTGTCATGCGTAACCCCTTTACTCCAAATGTGAGTCTAGTCGGCAAGCTATTCTCAACCTATATCCATCAGCAAAACATCTTGAATCGATAAGAATCAACATCATAATATCTAATCATATGTCACATACGACATATCAAAAACATGTGAACCATAAGAGTCCACTCCCTGACTCGATTTGGACTCCAAGGAGATTCATTGATGCCATCAGAATCTTCTAATGTCCAGAGTCATACACACTCAAGAGAAATATTCAATCGCACCTGTTGATCTAAATATAGAAAAAATAACATATCATCAGATCCACAACATCTCATAATCAAAACAACCATTCGTATAAGGAACCAGATCACTTGCATGCAAGTGTCCTCAAAGAATAAGTCATCTTAGTGTGCGCAAGAGTGGGATGTTACATACACCCCCTCTTGTTTTAAACTTTGTCCTGAAGTTTCATAGTAACTAAGTGTCGAAATAAAGTGTCTAACAATATCAATATGTATAGCTATCACACAAAAATGGAAACTGTTGACACATATCATATGCGCCCTCCCAGGTCGCCCAGTGCGGACTATAGTTCTCCCACTAGATCTTGACCTAATCTACTGTTTGACATTGTATCTATCTAATGCAATGGTCCATAATGTGAATTGGCTCTACCGTGAGTGCACCCTCGTCCGATACCTGCAAGGATCTCATGTTAATCACATGTGTAGGATCACTAACATAATGTCTCAAAATACGTACGTGAAAAACATCACGCATACGCCTCAAAGAGTCAAGCAAGCCTAGTTGATATGCCACGAGCCCCTTCCTTTCCACAATCACGAAGGGTCCCAAAAACCTAGGAGAGAGTTTAGCACCCTTTCCAAACTTGATCGAACTCTGGTGTGGTTTCACCCAGAAGAATACTCGATCACAAACTTCATAACTACGTTTGACATGATGCGTATCGACATAACTCTTCTGTCAATCCTACGCTTCCTTGATCCTTTGTCTTATTGTTTTTATTTGATCCTCCATTTCTTGGATCGCTTCTAGTCCCACCAGGACCCTATCCTCAATTCGATCCCAACTCAAAGGTGTCTGACATGGTCTCCCGTAAAGAAACTTGAATGGCGCCATCTTAATGGCGCTTTGATAATTGTTGTTATATGAAAATTATACCAGTGGCAAGAATTATTCCCAACACTTATGTTGCTCCATCATGTACATATGCAACATATCCTCCAATATTTGACTTATTCATTCAGTCTCCCCATATGTCTCTAGGTGATACGCGGTACTAAAGTTAAGTTGGGTTCCCAAGGCCTCTTAGAAACTCATTCAAAATTATTCTGTAAACACAGATCCTCGATTAGATATAATCCTCTTAGGCACACCATGTAGCCTAAGAATCTCACTGAAAATATGGGTGCTCTTCGACTCAATGCATCTTCCACTCTGTTCATTGTTCCCTTTAAGTAGAAAATATGAAAATCGTACTCCTTAAGTAGTTCTAACCAACGCCTTTGCTGCATGTTTAAGTCACTTACGTAATAAAGTGTTGCGAACCACAATGGTCCATTTTTTTGTTCAAAATTACATCCAATTAGGTAGTGTCCCCACATTCTTAGGGCATACACAATGGATAAAAATTCCAAGTAGTGCGTCACGTAGTTATCCTCATGCTTTTTTAGCTTTCTCGAGATGTAAGTGATCACTCGACTGCCTTTCATCAATAATTTGCCTTAACCTTCCTTAGATGCGTCTGTACATACCAAGAAGTCATTTTCCATGTAAGGGACTTTTAGTATCGGTGTTGTCATCAACATCTCCTCGAGTTGTCGAAATGCTTCCTCGCATTTCTCGGCCCATAAAAACTTCTTATTCTTCTTCTTTAATTCCTCAATCAAATTGCTATCTTGAAAAACCCTCGATGAACCATTGATAATATCTAGCTAAACCCACAAAGTTACGTACTTCTAGTACGTTCGTTGAAGAAGGTCATTCCCTAATAGCCTCTACCTTCACTGGATCCACAACGATACCTTCGTTGGAGATAACATATCCTAGATAAATAGTCCTTGATAGGTGAAAAGAGCATTTCGATAGTTTACCGTATAATTAGTTCTCTTGTAAACACACTAGTACCAAGCGCAAAAAATCGACAATGAATACTTGAAAAAAAAAAATGTCCAAGTATTCATGGAACACCCCTTTCATCAAGATCAAGATTACCCCTGGGGCGTCTGTCTGTCCCTATGACCAAAGGGTAAATGTGAGTGTCCTCACCGCATTGTGAAAGCGGTTTTAGGAATACAGTCCTCTTTAATTCATAACTGGTGATAACCTGATCTCTAATCAATCTTGAATACAATGTTGCACCTTTTATTTGATTAAGCAAATTTTCTAAACTTGGAAATGAATGCGGGTTCGTGAATGTTTCCTAGCTCAAAGATGGTAGTCAACACAAAGTCTTCCACGACCCATCCTTCTTATGTATGAAAATAACCAGTGCACCCAGAGGTGATGCCCTTGGACGTAAAGTCCTAGGTCCAACATCTCCTTCAGTTTCATGGTCAAGTCCTGTAACTTAGGGGTCGACACCCGATAAGGTGTTCTTGCTATTGGTTCAATTCCATATTTTAAGCCGATGGAAAATCCCATCTTTCCTTCGAGCGAGAACCTGGTAATTCTTTCAGGAATCATGTATGTAACTCTCGTACTAATGGAATATTTTATAATCATTCTATCATGCCCTTGATGTTCAGAGCTAAAAATTCATATAACTCGCATCCTTGTGCATGCTCTCTATAGTACCTAGTTCTATCCAAAAACAAAAGTTTGGTTGGCAATTGTGTTTGATGTCTCGAGAATAGTGGTCTTGTCCTCAGCCTAGTGCTTATTCACTGTTGTGTGAATCCTGTGGGCCTTGCCCAAATCTCCAACTGTAATGGGTTTTGTTGATTTGGCTACTCTGGACCTCTAATCGGATAGTTTCATTAGTGTTGTGGCTCTCCACATTCCAGCATTTGATCTTCGATCTAGTATTCCTAGTCCTTGAAGTAGAGCCACTAGCTCGCCAGCCCATAACCCTGTTCTATTTCGCTGAATAGGCCCAATAGTTGTTGTTGTTGAAGCGGTGGTCCCCTCTAGGGGGGTCTTCTTCTGAGGAACTCATCGTCGTGGTGTCGATATCTTGTTTGATATAGGATCATCGTAAGCAGTCAAGTGAGTGTGGAGGCGAAGGATAGCTGGAAATCACAACACACATTTTTCACGTTTTGAAATGTTTTGAAAGTTTAAGGGAGTGGATATTAATGTAATAGTTAGGAAGATGGTGTACTTGCATTTATATCTTGGAGGTTGTAAACAGATCTTGAGGGATTTCTCTCATCTGTAAAACATTAAGGCATTTAAGCCAGTTAATGAAAGTAGGGAGATTTGAATGATAGATTAGACAGTTTTAGGAGAAGGAGGGAAAATGGATATAGACACCCTCACCTTTGTATCATTTGCATGGAACAGAAGGAGAGAGTTGTAGCAGAGAGCTGTAGAAAAAGTCCATGTACAGGAGCTTGAATTAATATAAGAAGCGTTGAATCAGATACCATGGTGTTATGATGTTTTATGTTTATACATGGTGAATGGTATGCTTACAATGGTTCGATTCTCTCTGTTATGTATTTTCTTTAATACTGTGTGTATGTAGGATTTCATGTTGAATGTTTGAAGTCTGAGAGAGAGAGAGAATGAGTTTCAATTGTTTTTCTTCCTAAGTGAGAGTTCCTTCAAGGAGTGCAGTGAAACGTCCGCAAGGAGTGCGTTGAAAAAGTTTCAGAGTTTATCTTTGAAAGCTCAAGAGGGATACCATTGTTCTCATTCCAGCAGAAGTGCAAGTGAAGCACAAAAGATGTGCAAGGTGTGCGTAGGCTAGTTGAAAGCTTAGAAATTATCAAACAAGGGGAGAGTTGAAGGACTGCTATTGGAGAAAGTGCACAGAGTCAAAAGATCAAATACCCAGGAGTATTTGAAAGTCTGCTACAAGGAGTGCAAATAGGAACCCTCTAGAGATTTGAGTTTGTGAGTGAAAGCTCAGGAGGGATAATACCTTTGAACACTTCAAAGGAGGATGGAGGTCAAACTACTTCAAAGGGAGACGAGGGATGAAGACTTCGGGGATGATTTTAGGGGCTAAATTTCGCTCATGGGCTAATTTTCCATGGTTTTTCCAAAAATGAGATTCGCTTTTTAAAAAGTGATTCGCCCAAATTCCATAGGATAAAATTATTTTACCTTAAAAATCGCCAAAATTTTATAAAAAATATACAAAATCCTTAGAAATTTGAATATTTTTACAAAACTATCGCCAATCATTTATAGTTGGCATATGAAGGATTAGTAAGATTCACTAAGGTTTCTGCATTTTAAAATAAATTTCCATCCTTAAAATCATCCCTAGATGAAGTCATCCAGCAGAAGTAAAGTTTAGAAGGGAGAACATTGGTTCACTTTGCAGGAGAAACGAGTGGTCGAAATTCTCTGTGGAGAATTCACGAAACCACGAGGACCATAGGATCCAGAGAAGTTGCAAGGTGGTTAGAGGCAGGCAAACTCATCACTCTAGGATCCAGAATCAACATGGACCATTTATTGTGCTTTGCACAAGCCGTCAAACCATTTTGTAATTTCAGGGATCCTGACAACAAGGAGTTGAGCGCAGTGGAATGAAAGTCCCGAAGTCACGAGTTTCCACAGGAATTGGCAATGAATTTTGGGATTTTGGCACTTCAGGTGTCGATAAATGGAGGAGGCATCTCTTTGGGATCGAGAGTCCCAAAATCCGGAAAGCTTGGGGTGACAGGTGGCAAGAATCCGCATCAGAGATAAAGGACAGTGGGAAAGACAGGTGGCATACTCGTTGTCAGGCGGAGTCAAAACCTCATTGACTGTTTTGGGTTTTCGTAGGTTGGACAGCCGGAAGCCTTGCATCAGGATTCGCGAAGATGCGAAGTCCGAAACTCTGAATCGGTGAAAAGTCCCATAGGGGAGCCAGCCTTTGCTAAACGCATCGGGGTTCAGTATTTCGGCACTATCGAAGACAAGAGGTAGGGGTTCTTTGTTCCAAGATTCTCGAAATCGCGAGACGCGATACGGACGTGGCCGAACATTTCGATGAATCATCATTTCGGGTTTTGATATTAGAGGGCCGAGAAACGCGACATTAAGGATCACAAAATTGCAAGACTGGAAGTCCTGAATAAGTGAAGGGCGCGATGCTATTATGGTCAAGGAGATTTGGGTTGGTGCCTGGTATTTGTTCACGTAGGCTCAATTCATAAGGACCTGTGGATATGCCGTGAGTGTATGAGATATTCCCCGAGGGAAAATCAACAAGTCAATCAAACTCAAGGGAAGAATTAGAAATATCTTGCACGGACCTTGACCTGAGGGTTCGGGGGTTTGCACTAGCTGTGGTATCAGAGCTTGATTTTGTCTATATATTTTAGGAAAAGGGAGCCAAAAGAGAAGGAATACTCTGATACGCATCAAGTGGTATTAGAGAACAAAAAAAGTTCTTTTTTTCTGTAGCAGAGAAAAGAGGAACATTTCTCATCCATGCCATCGATAAGAAGAGATAGGCCAATGCCTGATCTAGCAGTGGAAAGAGAAATGCACGAACTACATACCAGGCTTGATGCCATGGAGACAACACAGAGATGCACAGTTGACACTAGGGATATTAGTGAGGATGATAGTGAAAATGAAGCTGCAAATGAAGAAGTTGCAGTTGAGGATGTTGTGGATGAACTCCTATTCAGGGATGTTGCAAGAATAGGTGCCAGAGCCAAAATGGAGATTCCCATATATGAAGGAAACATGGACATTGAAGAGATTCTAGACTGGATTATAGCTCTGGATAAATACTTCGATTATGAGGATGTCAAGGAAGATAAGAAGGTCAAACATGTTGTCACTAGACTTAAAGGGCATGCAGCACTATGGTGGGATGAACTGCAGGCTGACAGACGTTGCAAAGGCAAGCATAAAATCAAGAGTTGGGATAGAATGGTTGCAAATATGAAAGCCAAATTCATACCCAAGGATTATCAAATTACTCTATTTTGGAGGATGCAGAATTTGAGACAGAAGCTGATGTCAGTGAAAGAATACACTGAAGAGTTCTACAAGATAAACATCAGAGTAGGTCATCAAGAAAGTGATGATGAAAAGATTGTCAGGTACATGAATGGTCTGAGATATGACATCCAAGATGAGATGAGCATGATGATCATTCGAACTATAGAAGATGCTTATCAGATGGCCCTGAAAGATGAAGAAAAGTTGATCCGGAAGTAAGGTCAAAGAGGCCGAAGTAGAAGTCAAGCTAGAGGAAAAACAATTGCCCAAGACAGAACTCATAAATCTAAGGAAGAAGGGAAGAAACCTCAAACTCAACCTGAGAGAGGAGGAAGCTCACAGAGAGGGAAGTATGTTGATAGAAATGATTTTCCTTGAGCCAGAGGAAGAGGAAGAGGCAGAAGTGGTGAAGTAAAGTGTTTTGTCTGCAAGAAAAATAGACATAAATATTATGAGTGTCTAGACAGAAAGAAAGAAGGTGGTTAGACTCACATTGCCAAAGCACAAGGATGAAATGTTGAGGCAGAGTATGCTAAGGGTGGAAGATCATTAATGATGAGGAAAGCTCTCTTAACATTGGAGAAAGAGGTAGAGAACCCAACCTAAAGGAACAGTCTGCTTCAGAATGCTTGCAAGACCAAAGAGAGGGTATCCAAGGTTATAGTGGACAGTGGTAGCACAGACAATCTCGTTTCTACAGAGATGGTAGAAAAGCTAGAGCTGGAGACTATCGTACATCCAATCCCATACAGAGTTTTGTGGCTACAAAAAGGACATCAGGTAAATGTCACTAAACAATGTTTAGTTGAATTTAAAATAGAATGATATAAAGATAAAATATTGTGTGATATTATTCCCATGGATGTTTGTCATCTATTGTTGGGTAGACCATGGAAATATGACATAAATGTGATTCATGATGGGAGAAAGAACACATACACCCTGGAAAAGAATGGAAGAACTCACATGTTGTTTCCGATTAAGGATAAAGAAGTGAAACCAAAAATGAGCAACATTGTACTTCTCATGAGTGGGAAGGAAATTCTTGAGGTTAAGAAGAAGGAAGACACACAATTTATTGTGGTGAGGAAGCCTAAAATTATGTTGACCAGTATGAAGATAGATGATTTGCCAGAAGAAATCCATAAGTTGTTGGAAGAGTTTGTTGATATAGTAGTGGACGAACTACTTTGTTCGTTGCCACTGATCAAAAGTATAAGTCATCACATTGATCTTATACCTGGAGCCAGTTTACAAAACAAAGTAACGTACAGGTTGACGCTGCATAAGAATGAAGAAGTCAAGAGACAAGTCCAGAACTTAATGGACAAAGGATTGATTCGAGAGAACTTGAGTCCATGCATTGTTCCAACAGTTCTTAGCCCAAAGAAATATGGAAGCAGAAGAATGTGTACAGACTCAAGAGAAATCAATAAGATTACCATCAGATACAGATTCCCATTACCACGGAAGGACAATTTGATGGATTGCTTGAGTGTAGCAAGATTATTTTCAAAGATTGATTTGAAAAGCGAATATCATCAAATTCGTATGAGAGAAGGTGATGAATGGAAGACAACATTCAAGACGAATGAAGGGCTGTATGAATGGATTGTTATGCCATTTGTCTTAACAAATGCACTCAGTACTTTCATGAGATTGATGAATGAAGTCCTGAACAATTTCATCGGAAAATTCGTTATTGTATATCTTGATGATATATTGTTTTTCAGCAAGACAGAAGCAGAACACTTGAAGCATTTAGTTGCAGTGATGAGGAGATTACAACAAGAGAAATTGCTGATAAATGTGAAGAAATCATCATTTATGCCGACAAAA
Source organism: Picea engelmannii (assembly GCA_009831015.1). Lineage (NCBI taxonomy): Eukaryota > Viridiplantae > Streptophyta > Pinopsida > Pinales > Pinaceae > Picea > Picea engelmannii. Next base: position 146,358 of record ML785166.1, read on the forward strand.
CTCATTTATTTAGGTTTTGTTATCTCTGCAAATGAGCTGAAGATAGATCCAGAAAAGGTAAATGCAATTAAGAATTGGCCATCGCCGAAGAGCGTGTTTGAATTTCAAAGGTTCCATGGTTTATCTAGTTTCTACAGGAAATTCATCTGAAATGTCAGTGGGATTAACACATCGATGATGGATACGGTGAATAAAAGACATAAATCTTGTCATTGGATAGAGGAAGTAGAGAAGAGTTTCAATCTGTTGAAGAAGAAGATCACGGAACAACCAATTCTGGTTTTGCCGAACTTTAGCAAGACATTTCAGGTCAAGTGTGATGCGAGTGGATTTGCAATTGGAGCAGTCTTGAGCCAAGATGATAGGCCGGTTGCATGCTTAGCGAGAAATTGAATGAAGCAAAGACTAAGTACTCAACATATGACAAAGAATTTTATGTTGTCATACAAGCGCTGAAGAAATGGAGACATTATTTGGTTCCTAAAGAGTTTGTTTTGTACAGTGATAATCATGCTTTACAATTCATGACTCAACAGGAGAAGTTGAACCAAAAGCATGCTGAATGGGTTGAATTCATGCATAATTTTACTTTTTTGATTAACCATATTTCTGGAACTGCTAACAAAGTTGTTGATGCTTTGAGCAGGAAATGTTTGCTTATGCAAGAATTCAGGGTCAAAACTTTGGGTTTTGATAACCTCAAAGAAATATACAGGGATGACCCAGATTTTAAGAAAGCATATGAGGTGTCTAAGAATCCAATTCTTAGGGATAGAAGCCAGTGGATTGAATACATGATCCAAGATGGATTATTATTCAGGGGCAATCAGCTATGTATTCCAAAATGTTCCATGTGGGAGAATCTACTGAAGGAAAAACACAGTGGAGGATTGGCCGAGCACTTCGGTCATGATAAGACGTTCTCAAAATTGAATGGCCTTTTCCTAAACCCCTATATCATGCTATATAAATGCTGATACTTAGATTTATTTTCCCATACGCAAGGATTGTATTTCTACTTTCCTAATTAAGGGAGTCGGGATGGAGTGGACTTTGCACGCACCATGTTATAACCCTGACATTAATTACCTATACCCTTACCTAGTTGAGTCAACATTAGGACCAAGGGAATACCAGGATGACTACAGTTATTAAAGGTGAAATTAAGTGTGGATAACAAAGCACTTCTCTTTGAAGTTACATTTTGGTTACGATAAGATTGGTTTCTTCCACCATAACGAACAATTCCTGACTTGCCCTACTTAGATCACTGCGTAACTAACTAACTACCCTCCTCGTTCTATTGGTGTAACGAGAGGAGAACTTCAGAGAGTTGAGGTGTAACCAAAAATCATGTACACTGGACAATCATGGTTATACTGTTATTTAAAATACGTATCTTCCACATTTAAGGAAGGCAGGTGCATTTGTCAGGGGAAGTTAAGACTTTGACCTAGAATTAATTGGCCTCAGTCTCGACGCCTCGTCTCCCTGTTCTTCCCAATCCTAATGCGCCATCCAAGCCCTAGCACATGGCTTGTACATACAAATGGTTAAGGTTTGGTGATCTTCCCTCTACGTTTTTGGTAGTCTCATTCTTGTTCTTGTATTTTTGTAGAGGAGGTTATGTACCTATGTAACATCCCGCTCTGGCGCACTGAGAAAACTTATTCTTTGACGACACTTGCTCGCAAGTGATCTGGACTTTTATGATGTTAAACCATTATCCTTGATTATGATGTGTATTGATAGATGACATGATGTTTTTACTACTTTGATGTAGACAGGTGCTGTTGACTCAGTTTCATTGAGTGTGCAGGGTTTCGGACCTTGAGGATGCAGAGGCATCGGTGGAACCCCTTGGACTCCGGATTGAGTCAGGGAGTGTGCTATTTGGGTTGATTTATTTACTACGATACTTCATTGATTTGATGATATGATGTTGACATGTTTTGACATGATTGTTGATGATGCAGGCTGACTATAGCTTGCCGACCAGACTCACATATGGAGTAAAGGGGCCACACAGGATTTCCAGAGAGGTTGAGGGAGAGGGGTGGACAGTAGCCCTGCCACAGCCTACTAGCACTTCCACTGTGGCTCGAACTATAGGTTAACGATTACCTAGTTCGAGAAGATCCATGATGCTGTGAGGGTAGACTGCGACAGTCCCTCACGATTATTCTAAGGGGCACGCAATAAGGTAGGGGCCTTATTCCTTAGAGCCGTTAGTCTCCCACAAGTTCACCTGGCAGAGTGTTGACTCCAGGGGTTATATATGTCTACCAATAAGTCAAGTTGGTGAGTGACACCTTTGGAGCACATGGTGCATCCTGAAGGGCACGTCGCACAAAAGAAACACAAGTTGGCGAGTGAAACCCTTGGAGCATGTGGTGCATCCTGAAGGGCACCTCGTGCAAAAGAAATGAACAAGGCGAGTGGCACGCTTGGAGCACGTGGTGCGTCTTGAAGGGAACGTCGCCTTGATGTTGAGGAAGAAACAAACTTAGTTGGCCCTAAGACATTAACGCCTTAATAAATCCTTAAACAACTTCCCTAACCAAGTGTCGCTCAGTTCAGAATCTAAGTCCTAAGTCTAAAACTTTTTAGGGTGAAAATTTAGTCTGACCTTAAAAAGAAGGACCCTGGAATAAAAATAACAATTTAAAAAAAAGCCCACTTAGGTAATAATTGGGTCTTCATAAAATTCTTGGGGTAAATGAAGAGAGTAAGGATTTAATTAAACTAAGGGATTTAAAAATTTGCAAAGAAGAAATTTATTCCTAACTTGTGAAAGAACAAAAGATATTAAATAAATAATAAATGAAAAGATTAATTACGCATTTACCTTTTTGGTTTTAAAAAGGAAGGGAATAATAAAAATAGGGAAACTAAGTAATAAAGGAAACATAATAAAGGAAAGAAGGGGACATAGGGTAAAAAACAAAGTCAACATAGTAAGGAATCTGCAATTAAGAACTTCCTAAAATGAACTAAATTTAGCAACTTCATTATAGGGAAATTTACTAAAAGCATGTAAGGGGATCTAGGAACACCTAGGAGTAAAATTAGGAGCGAATCTAGGTGGGTGGGGGATTTGAAACAAGTAATAAATTAAAGAAAATATTTATTGGAGAAAAGAGGGGGATGGATGACACTTGTGCATTGGAGAATTTTTGAAATATTTTATTAAAACTTAATTTAAAATGTGAATTAGGGAAAGTTGGTGGGTCTCAAAACTCTATAAAAGAAAATGGGGATGAGGAAGAAAAGGGATCGGTTGTTAGCGTAATGTTACACTGCCAAATTTGTGATTTGTGATTGCTTGTGAGGAGTTGGGATTTTCCCAGTTTGGATAGGAGTGGTAGCTCGGCCCTGCGAGGTGAGCTGGGAAGCTAGATGGACCATCTAGATTGTGTGTGGCTCATTTGCGACTCAAGGGGCTAAGGGGGAAGCAGAGTACCCCTAGCGATTGGTTGGGAGGTACCGGTGAGGTCTCAGCGGTCGGTGAGCGGGAGCGGCACGGAGCTCCAGGGATAGCGTCTTCGGGTTATCCGCCTTCAGTCCTAGGTATGCAAGTGCATTATTTGTTAAAAATAAAAGAATGAATAGTTAACGTGTATATGAACCCTTATGATGTTAATGGATGTGTTAGATTTGGGATCATCCATTTTCCTTGTCATTTAATGGATGAGCTATCTTTAGGGCCTTGGCATTCTCCTCGGTTTTCAGCAAATTATTTTGGTATCCGGAGATGTGAACAGTTATGGGATGGACTTGTTTCTCCTTCTTTTTTTGTGAGTGTTGTTGTGTAATAAAAATTTATGTGTATAAAATTTTTATTGTATGTTTTACCTCTGTCGTTTCAAAATAGATACTGGGCAAGGAATATTATAGCATCTTTTGTCCATTGTAATGGTTGCGCAATTTTCCTCAATGACTTTAAACCTCCTTCTAGAAATATTCTCATCACTGGTGTGGCTGGGTTGATTCCTGAACCCTTATGTCTATTTCTGTTTCTAGGGTTGGCTTCTCTTGGTGCATTTAGAGCATACGCCCTGAACTCTCTCTTGTACATTCTAGAAATTGTTGAACGCTATCAAGGCTTCCCCATGACCTGACTATTTTTCCAATGACTAAATTTCCCTCCCTTCCTTTTTACCAACTTTATATGTCTTACCCAATTTTGAGTTTTTATGTCCGAAATTTTTGTGATGGTGCTTGGCACGGGGTTTTGTGTCAGTTTTTGTGGAACTTTTGGACTCAACGCATGTGTGGGTTTATGGATTTAGGCATTGCCAAGATAGAGGGAACCCGCACTATTTTGTTCAAAAAACGTTACACCTTGCAACCTCAGCCTTCAGACTCCTTCAAGTTTTCTTTTTCCTGAAGTGTTGTTCACCCCAACCAATTCAATGCATGCCATTTAATTCCATGCCAACCTTTATCATTCAGTATGGCTGAGTACTTGGCAATCGATGGCCTTGAGGAAACCTGTGTCCCTGTGCTCCTTCTTGCTTCGACAGAAAAATATTTCGTGTCCAAACCTTACCTCTGAGATTTTCGGGGGCGTCATGGCTATTGTACCTGCCGAGTCAGATTGAGGCCATCCTCACTCGATCGCACATGCATTCTCCCCCAAGAATTCGAGTAATGCGTAAGGGAAAGATATCAAGTGGTGTAGTCTCTTTTCGGTCTGTTTCCTCGGAGGATTGACCCTGGAACTCTGCGTCTGCGTGGTTGGGGAGTCTGTGAGGTATCCTCTTGCATTATCATTTCTGTTTATTTCCACTTGGGTGATTGCCTTTTGAAGCTGCGAATTTAACGATTGTTTCTGATTTTTGTCCCTTGATTGCTACCCAGTAAATTTCATTTCCTGAAATTTTTGTCATTGGGTTTGCCAATTGATGGCCGCTAAATCAACAATCGTTCTAATGACATCCCTTACCTATCTTCTGTCAGCTAGAGCGAAGTTCTTTATTCCCTTTTGGTCACCTTACTGTTTTTATCCTATTCTAAACGCCCGATTATTTCTCCATTTAAATGCTCGACAGCAAATCTGCGACCATTTCGGTTGCCGGATCTTAAAATTCATGCAGAATTTGTAGAACGATATCCTCTGACAACAATATCACTGGGCATCTGGCCTTACCCAGAAGTGATGTACCGCCTCAAGTCTCTTACCATTTCAAGACAGTGTTTTCAGCCAGATCTCCATGTGCTGGGTGGAGACCTTATGAACTATTAAAACCTTTGCTTGCTCGTTTTTGGAATGGAATTCTGTGTGGTATTAATCCAACGCGTGGATTATGAATGTTAGTTGAACACCGTTTTGACCAATTTTCTCATTTAGATTCATCTTAACAAACCTGATTGTAATGAATTTGTGCACTGCCATGTTTTTAAACTCTTACGTTACATTACGGGTGGAGACTAATGTTTTAAAAATTAACGTTTCCTTGCATCTTTTCAAAAACGTTTCTTATTCCTTATTTGATGTTGATGGTCGCATTATTTTATAGCTGCATTAATTGCCATTAACCCGGATCACGTGTGTTATCATTTTCGATTCATTGTAATTCCAAATTATGATGGTGAGGCCATTATGGTAAGGAATGTGGCAGTTATTGTTATGGAGAATAAGTAATTAAAAAATAAAAGTCTAGTAATTATAATTCATTGCAAGATTTTGGTAACAAAAATTATAAGGTGGTTATCAAGTATGGTTAATATTATTTTACGATAATGAATTTTCGCGCAAGGTTAAAGAATGTCAGGGTTAATGCTGGAACATTACCCTTAACAACCAATAAATGTTCTTAAGCTCGAACCTGTTGTTATTGTCCTTTTCATCTTGACTTAGAATCTGCCTTGATGCCCTATGCACCCTTTTTCTTAGTTTAGCTCAGTTCATGCTTATACAATTATTTATGAAAATGATGTTGATATTATTATTGTATTAGAGTATTGATCCATGTAGAGTAATACTTAAAGTTAATGCTTATGGCCAAGTTAATGCTAAGGTTATTATGGTGTCCGGCAATGATGAAGGTGATGTAATGCCTAAGGTTAATGCTTGCGGTCAAGTTAATATTAATGATATTTGTTGATGATGTAATGAAACGCTTAATATTGATGTCGATGGTAATGAGATGGTTATTTGACATGTTATCGTTCTAGGGTAAGGTTACTGAAATTGACGTATACAACACATACGATGTAATGTGATGGTCATTGTATTAGTTATGGTAAAGTAAAATGAAAAATAGTTGTCATTTTGTGGTACTGTTGATGAATCTAATTATCTTTAATAGGAGATAGAATACGTCTTGAACTAATTGCAATAGGTCATTGTGATTTAGTAAATGGGGTTGTACAATCCTTTCAACTTGCCTCAGCAAGGGATTTCTTATCAATTGGAATTGTTATAAATTGAGTTTGCCTTTATTAACTTGCACATCGTAGAGGGCATGGTTGATCCTTAACTATTGTTTTACTTGGATTTTTTATATATTTTATTGATTGGTCTACTTGTGTCGGGCGGGATGTAGACACCTCCTTGTAACCTTAGTATATATTTCTGTGTGTGGGATTATTTTCTGTGTAAAGAATCCAGTGCCATATCAAGAGTCTCAGGCCCTTTAAAGGTAGGGTTTCCACTCTTGTGACACACCTGACGGAGATTACTAGTTTCTGCCTGAGAAGTCGGCCAGGAGCCTATCTGACCTTCTCTCTCCCCGGAGCAGAGAACTAAGATTAAATGCCTTGCTTTCCCCGTACGTTGTTTAATGCTTGCGATTTCTTGTTGTGCGCTTGTGTCTATGGTCGTTCAATGCTTGTGGTTACTTGTTGTGCGCCTTATGTCTTCTTATTTTGATCATTGTGGTTGTGTCTTGTTAGTCGTCGGGTGGCGACGTAGAGTCGAGTGTGTCTGTTACCTTTTTCATGCGCGCACACACCTTAAACAAAATAATAATAATAATAATAATAATAATAAAAGTTTTTGCACCTGTTAAAGAGTTGTGGTCGTAACGAGGAGGTTCCTCACATATGGTATTAGATTCGGTTCGACCCGCGGCTTGGGATTCGCTACGGCTTCCATTGACATGATTATATTTGATTATACTATTGTTGATCGAGTTGATTGTGTGCTTGCAGGTAATCATGGTTAGAGGAAGTCGCGGAGGTAGACGACGGGGTGCTAGGGGAGGAGGTGTGACGCCTCTAGTAGCATTCACGACTGAGGGGTCTAACCCCCAAGGAGGCGAGCAGGTTCTCGGACAGGAACAGATCACAGTTGGTGATGTTGTGGAGATGATGAGATCTTTTCAGTGAATGTCTGAGGCGCTGATTAACCGATTGGATAGAGACGAGGCTAGGGCATTGGCACCCGCTGAGGTTCCATTGCGTGCACTGGCCGTTACTCGTAGCATTCACTGTGAACTCGAGAAGGTCAAATTTCCCAAGTTCTTTGGTGCCCCGAACGGCGCAGCCACTGAGGCATGGTTGGAGAATATGGCAATGTGCTTCGCACTTCGCGATTATACCTCCAACATAAAGGTCTGCATGGAGGTCTTTCAACTGAAGGGGAGCGCTCTTCTATGGTGGAAGACGCTTCTGCCGCAGCTGAACATGGCCGTCGAAGACATGTCGTGGGAACTATTCGAGGAACGATTCTGAGAGAGGTATCTTTCAGAGGAATTCATTGAGTGTAAGCTCAATGAGTTCAACACATTACGACAGGGAGATCGTACGATGCCCGAGTATGAGGCACATTTTATGGAGCTACTTCGGTATGCTCCACACCTTAACACCGAAAAACTTAAGGTCAATAGGTTTGTGTTTGGCCTTAACAGAAACCTGCGTGCAAAGGTTAGGATTTTGATGCCTCAAACCTTGCACGATGTCGTTCAGAAGGCCCTCATAGCAGAGGAGGAGCTTATTAGTGGAGGTCAGACCAGGACTCCAGCGAGACCTACAGGGCAGGGTTCATCTGGTACACTGCAGCATCAGACACCAGCGAGGCATACATCGGGATATCGTGGTTTCCAGAGGGGATCCACTTTCACTACCACACAGCGACCGTTGCCTCAGCAATGGACACCTTATTGTGAACCACAACATCAGTAGCAGTGTCGCCCACAGCAACAACAGTTTATGCTTGTTTAGCAGAACATACCTGGGTTCCAGGCCGGTGGGCCGTCATCTTCTACTTCGGGTACCAGGACTACTGGGTCAAAGAAGGGGTGTTGGACGTGTGGGGAGCCACATTACCAGCGCATCTGTCCTGTGGAGAGGACCAGGGCATCCGGATCAGCCGGACCCACTACAGTGGGAGATATGGGCAAGGCCCATCGGATTCATGCGGTGATGAATAACCGCCAAGTAGAGAACCAGTCGACTGTGCTTGAGATGAAAGGTACAGTCGTTGACCAGACCCTGAGTATTTTGATAGACCCGGGTTCTACTAAGAGTTTCATTTCTGGTGCAGCGCTAAAAAGGATTAAGGTAAAGGCAGTCGAACAGGACGAGTTTAGCTTCGTAGAGATGGCTTCAAGAGCCAAAAAGAAGGTTGGAGGGAAGGTTATAGGCTGTGCCCTTAACTTGGGAGAGTTTTTCATGAGGGTCAACTTGTACGTCACGATCTTAGGATCTTATGACGTCGTGATTGGTATGGATTGGTTGGAATCGCATGAGGCGATACTCAACTGTAAGACGAAACGGTTGAGCTTGGTCGATGATGAAGGACAGAGACATGTGATTGTAGGATGGAACTAGGGAGCATCCCTGAGGTTTGTCTCTTCCTTACAGTTACGAAAGAGTATGCGCAAGGGGTGCAAGATTTATGCGATCCTCGCGCTAAATGAAAAGGGAGTAGTGGAAGGTCTAGAACACCTTTCGTTGGTCAAAGAGTTTGCAGATGTATTTCCAGAGGAGTTGCATGGGATGCCACCGTAAAGGGAACTGGAGTTTACCATAGACCTGAAATTGGGGACCGAACCGATAGCAAGAATGCCTTATCAGATGTCGACCGTGGAGTTGCAAGAGCTGAAAATGCAACTGAAGGATTTGTTGGACTTGGGACAGATCCGTCCTAGCGTGTCACCATGGGGTGCACCAGTCCTTTTCATACGAAAGAAGGACAGATCATGGAGGACTTGCATTGACTATCATCAACTGAACAAGGCTACGATCAAGAATCAGTATCCCTTACCAAGAATTGATGATCTGTTCGATCAAATGAAGGGTGAGACGGTGTTCTCCAAGATCGATTTGCGATCTGTGTATCACCAGTTATGGATCAAGGAGGATGACATCCCTAAGACCGCCCTTAAGACGATATTTGGACATTACAAGTTTACTGTTTTACCATTTGGACTGACAAACGCCCCAGGGTTATTCATGAGTTTGATGAACGAGGTGTTCCGCGAGTACTTGGACAAGTTCGTCCAAGTATTCATTGACGATATTTTGATCTACTCTTAGATGATGGAGGAGCATGAAAAACACTTGTGATTGGTACTACAGTGTCTACGAGAGCACAAATTGTTTGGGAAGTTGTCCAAATCCACTTTTTATCAATCGAGGATTCACTACTTAGGGCATGTCATCTCCGACGAAGGTATTGCCATGGATCCAGCCAAGGTTGAGGCTATTATGGAATGGCCTTCACCAATGAATGTCACAGAAGTGCATAGTTTTATGGGTTTAGCAGGATACTATCGATGATTTGTCGAGGGATTTTTGAAGATAGAAAATCCAATCACGGAATTGCAGAAGAAAAACAAGAAGTTTTTTTGGACCAAGAAATGCGCGGATGCATTTCGAAGGCTTAATGAGTTGTTGACCACAACGCCGATACTAAAGGTCCCTGACATGGATGCAGACTTCTTGGTATGCACTGACGTATCCAAGGAAGGATTAGGCGGATTCTTGATGCAAGATAGACAAGTGATTGCTTACATTTTGAGGAAGCTGAGAAGGCATGAGGAGAACTACGCGATGCATGATTTGGAGTTATTATCCATCATTTATGCCTTGAAGGTTTGGAGACACTACCTTGTTGGACGAAAATTTGAATTAAAGACTGATCATTGTGGGCTGCAACACATTTTCATGCAAGGCGACCTGAATGCACGACAACAGCGTTGGTCGGAATTGCTTAGCGAGTACGATTTCGAGATTACTTAGATAAATGGAACAGTGAACCGAGTGGCAAATGCTTTGAGTCGGAGTCCACACATCTTTTTGGTGTTGCCTCTTTAGACGAATCTACGTGAGAAGATTCTCACTTTACAGTGTGACGATGACTGGTACAAAGAAGTCGAGGATTTTATCAGACAAAACACAATGATGGTACCACGATATGAGGGATTTTCTTTTGATAGCGACAGGTTATTGAGGTTTAGAGGTCAGATTTACGTACCGCCAAATGACGAGTTGAGGATGTTGATCCTAAGTGAGGCTCATAGAGCAGTTTACATGGCTCACCCAGGAGTCACAAAGATGAGGGTAGACCTTAAACCCTTATTCTTCTAGAAGGGAATGAAGGCCGACATAGTCAACTTTGTGGATAGATGTCTAGACTGTCGGCAGGTAAAGGCTGAACATAGACACCCAGCAGGATTACTTCAACCACATGCCATTCCAGAATCGAAATGGGAAGTTATTTCGATGGATTTTATTGTTGGATTTCCACTGATGGCAAGGAGACACGAATCGATTTTTGTAGTAGTAGACACTTTGATGAAGAGTGCTCACTTTATTCCTGTGCGTACGACATATCAAGCACCTAACATAGCAAGAGTTTTCATCAGTGAGATTGTGAGGCTGCATGGCGTGCCTAAGAAGATTATATCCGATCAAGGATCGGTGTTTATTGGATGATTTTGGACACGTTTTCAAGAGGCCTTGGGAACCCAACTCAATTTTATCACTGCATATCACCCAGAGACTGACGGATAGACCGAACGAACGAACCAAACCTTGGAAGACATGTTGTGCATGTATGTGATGGACCAACAAAAGCGTCGGGAGGAATTCTTGCCTCTAGTAGAGTTCGCTTACAACAACAATTACTAGAGCACCATTAAGATGGCACCTTTTGAGTTTCTTTATGGGTGACCGTGTCGGATGCCATTGAGTTAGGATTGGCTTGAGGATAGGGTCCTGGTGGGACCAGAAGTGATCCAAGAAATGGAAGAGAAAATGCAAACCATAAGACAAAGGATAAAAGTAGTGCAGGATCGACAGAAGAGTTATGCCGATGCGCACCGAGTCGACCGTAGTTACGAGGTCAGCGATCGAGTCTTCTTGCGGGTTAAACCGCATAAGAGTTCGATCAAGTTTGGAAAGGGAGCTAAACTCTCTCCTAGGTTCGTGGGACCTTTCGATATTGTGGAGAGAAAGGGGCCTGTGGCCTATCGACTAGCCTTTCCTGATTTTTTGAGGCATATGCACAATGTTTTTCATGTATCTGTTTTGAGACATTATATTAGTGATCCTACACATGTGATTGACATGAGTTCCTTGCAGGTATCGGATGAGGGAGCACTCATGGCTGAGCCGGTCCACATCTTAGATCATCGCGTTTGACAGTTACGACGTCGAACGGTAGATCAGGTCAAGGTCCAGTGGCACAGTTATAGTCCGCACTCAGTGACCTGGGAGGACGCATATGATATGCGCCAACAGTTTCCATTTTTGTTTGATATATAGACTTATGATACTGTGCTACTTTTATTTCAGCATTTATACTGAGAAACTTCGGGACGAAGTTTAGACCAAGAGGGGGTGTATGTAACATCCCACTCTGGCAGGCTGAGAAAACTTATTCTTTGAGGACACTTGCTCGCAAGTGATCTGGACTTTTATGATGTTAAACCATTTATCCTTGATTATGATGTGTATTGATAGATGACATGATGTTTTTACTACTTTGATGTAGAGAGGTGTTGTTGACTTAGTTTCATTGAGTGTGCAGGGTTTTGGACCTTAAGGATGCAGAGGCATCGGTGGAACCCCTTAGACTCCAGATTGAGTCAGGGAGTGTGTTATTTGGGTTGATTTTTTTAGTATGATACTTCATTGATTTGATGATATGATGTTGACATGTTTTGACACGATTGTTGATGATGTAGGATGACGATAGATTTCCGACCAGACTCACATATGGAGTAAAGGGGCCACACACGATTTCCAGAGAGGTTGAGGGAGAGGGGTGAACAACAGCCCTGCCACAGCCTACTAGCACTCCCGCCGTGGCTCAAACTATAGGTTAACGATTACCTAGTTCGAGAGGATCATGATTCCATGAGGGCAGACTACGACAATCACTCATGATGATTCTAAGGGGCGCGCAATAAGGCCAGGGCCTTATTCCTTAGAGACCTTAGTCTCCCACAAGTTCACCTGGTGGAGTGTTGACTCCAGGGGTTATAGATGTCTACCAATCAGTCAAGTTGGCGAGTGGCACCCTTGGAGCACGTGGTGCATCCTGAAGGGCACATCGTGCAAAAGAAACACAAGTTGGCGAGTGGAACCCTTGGAGCATGTGGTGCATCCTGAAGGGCACGTCGCGCAAAAGAAATGAACAAGGCGAGTGGCACCCTTGGAGCACATGGTGCATCCTGAATGGCACGTTGCATTGATGTTAAGGAAGAAACAAACCTAGTTGGCCCTAAGACATTAACACCTTAAGAAATCCTTAAACAACTTCCCTAACCAAGTGTCACCCAGTTCAGAATCTATGTCCTAAGTCTAAAACTTTTTAGGGTGAAAATTTAGTCTAACCTTAAGAAGAAGGACCCTGGAATAAAAATAACAATTTAAACAAAAACCCACTTAGGTAATAGTTGGGTCTTCATAAAATTCTTCGGTTAAATGAAGAGAGTAAGGATTTAATTAAACTAAGGGATTTAAAAATTTGCAAAGAAGAAATTAATTCCTAACTTGTGAAAGAATAAAAGATATTAAATAAATAATAAATGAAAAGATTAATTAGCGCATCTACCTTTTTAGTTTTAAAAAGGTTTTGGCAGTCTCATTCTTGTTCTTGTATTTTCATAGAGGAGGTTATGTACCAAGCATTGTTGCACAGGAAAGGGTTGTCACCTCTACGATCCTCATTGGTGAAGTCAACAACAACTTATGTCTACCTGGTAAGACCCTATGGAACTATTGAATCCTAAGTTTCAAAAAGAAAACACAAGGTTCATGAGTGTGTTTAAGAGAATTTTTAGTTTCTATAATAGGAGTCAGATTTTATGTGATCGCTCCCATCATTCCAGTGTAGACCGAGGTAGAGGTTAACACCGAGGGTCCTTTCTTTATACCACTATTTCCATGCACCCTCTATCTATGTCCCGTGGGTGTTCGACTGACTCTTTTACTTAACTCTGAGAATGGCAACTATTTCGGAGGCAAATCTGTGTAGAACCAAAAGGGTTCACTCATTCGTCACAGAGAGATACAAGGGTCTACCATAATTGTCCTCCTTTGTATTTGATGCATTCTATTTGTAGTATAGTGATGGCCTGCTGGTAAATTATTTCTGGGATACTTTCCTGGCAAGTTGATTGTTCGTATATATATATATAATGTTGTTTCTCATATTTTTCATATTTTCTCATGTAAAGTTCTATTTATGTAAGATGGATCTTCTTGAGTTTGCAGTGTTACTTTCTCTGTTAACCCTCTTTTTTTTGTTTAAATCTCTGCGTGAAAAGGGGTATCGTTGTACTAATGGTGGAACTTTGTTTTGTTACGAGGTACCCACCAGAAGTTCCAGGCATCACTTTCCCCTACCAGGGTCACGATTACAAACCAGGCACGACCACTGGAGGTCGTGGTGTTTTTAAGTTAAGAAATCTGGCATCCCTGTGGACCTCAACTATTCGATTTTATAATTTGAAGTTTAATATTTTGCTAACACTTTCCTGTGATGGCCATGTGTAGGGATGTTCGCTCCTTGGTGAAGGTACCGACTTCTGTTCAACATGAAAAAGGTACTCGGGTTCCATAAAAATGGCTCTCAAATCGCTCCTTAAAAATAATAAGCATGGAAGTCCCAATTATGTTCGTAGTGTTTCTGCTGTGATGACTATTTTGGGAAAAAGCTTATTTATGATGCTCTGTACATTACCCTTGTGATTCATTGTATTCGGAACAATTTAATAGTCATCCTAGCCATTATTGCTAGATCTTGTTGATGATAGCCTCTGTAGTCTTCTATTATCGAAACTGTCTAATTGGAATTTTCTTGGAAAACTTTCTAACAAAAATGAAGCAATTGTTTGCTAGTTATTCTATAATGCAAAATGCCATAGTCCTGAATTTCTTGTATTCCTTCTGCGCATAAGATAAGTAAGAAGTTTCTATGTTAATGATTTATTGGTGAATTTATTGATTCGCTTCCCTATAGTAGAATGCTAGCATGAATAAATCATCCTGTTTAGGATAGTCCTACTCCCTTGGTTTTGTTTCAGTCCCCTATGTTTCAACACCTTGATTGAGATTTACAGAATGGAAATAAAAGCATAGTTTAATACTGTTCGTTCAATGTTAAATCTTCGGTTCTATTTAAAGTTTGAACTTATGTGAGCATGTAATGGTTCTATTCGTGCACTGACACATGTTCGACTATGCTCAGTTTGAACCATAGAAATATGTAAATATAACTCTGTTCGTGCATTGTTACCTAATCAACTCTGTGCTTCTTTTCTAAAGGTTGGAATACACTTACGCATATATATGTTCACTCTGTTCATTCATTGATGTGTATATTCGACTCTGATTAAAATTTTGAAACCTATATATATGTATTCGCTTTGTTCCTGTTTATTTTAATCTATTTAAGGTTTGGAAACCTATATATATATATATATATATATATATATATATATTCTCTCTATTAGTGTATATTCGACTATGTTAAGGTTTGAAAGCTATATATGTAATCGCTTTGTTCGTTCATTGATATACATACTCGATTTTGTTTAACATTTTGAAAAAAACATATATATATATATATATATACACTATGTTCATTCATTGATATTCATACCCGAATCTGTTTAAAGTTTGGAATCATGTGTACGCATATATTACTTCTATTCGTTTACTGTTAGGTATTCAGTTCTATATATTTTCGAAATAAAAATGACTTCCAGAAAATAAATCTACAATTAGATCCTACAGTCTATTCACTGAATTCTCAAATAGCCATTGTCTAGGTTATTGCATGAATACCATCGTTAAGGATCCCATCAAAACAATAACCAATTCATCCAACAGAGGTAGAATATTGAATTATTTAGGTACAGGAAAAGACTTACAGCAGTTATATGATCATTAACATAAAAAAAATATAACTCCTTTCTGTATAACTATAACATGAACATTATATCTAATCAAAAATTCATTCAGACAGATGGAGTTTAGAGTAACATATCTGAACTATCTTACGGAGAAAACAAAGGGAACATCCACGTTCCTCCCAACCGTAGAACTGAGCAGCCACAATTTCTTGCTCGATTCACCCACTAGCCTGACCATGAGTCCATAAGGGTAAACTTGGAAATCCCTCTACAACATAGTCCTTTAATTTAGTCTCTTTTCTCCTTGCCTCACACCCTTCCAATCTTCATAACAACAAGTGGAAAACAAAAAGACTAGACTCTTTCCCAACATACTTAGCAATGTCCTGCCTCCTCACATATGCTTATTTGTAACTTGCCTAGGTCTTTTCCCTTGCTTGGGATTTTCGCAGCTTCCTAAATCCCCGATTTTCAGGGGATGCCAATCACCAGATCATTAGTTTTCCACTTGTAAAAATCATCCGAGGGGTAGTTCCAATATGTTCCCCACTCATGGAGTCATGGTCAACTACTTTTAACATTGTTGCTCCATTTGTATTCCTACAATTAATATAAAGTATTATGTTTTTTGTACAAGTGTCATAGTCCCATATATATTTGGGACAAATCAGATCTCTGCCCAACAGTCAAAATCATTTATTACAATTATTAAATTCAAAATTGGGAATTGTCATAAATGGAAAAAAAAATTCGAATTTCGAATTTACTAAAAATGGAAATAAATTTCCAGCAATTTAAATTCTAAAAATATTTTAATTTTCTTTATTTTTGGGGGGAAGTCACATCCTTTTCCCCTTAAATAAAACACTATCCTCAGTGTTCATTCCTTTCCTGGAACAGTTTTGGATGAGATTTATGCAAATCTCCTTCAACTCCCAAGTGGCCTCCTTAGCACTAAAGTGCTTCCATTGCACCTTTACCTGAGCAACAACTCTATTACAAAGTGCTATTTCTCTTCAGTCTAGAATGCGTAGGGGTTCCACCTGGAACTCACCTTCGGGTTCCGCCTGCAAAAATTTCCAATCAATCATATGAGTAGGGTCATGAATATACCTTTTCAGCAATGAAACATGAAATACATTATGAATTCTTAGATTAGCTGGAAGTGCAAGTTGGTATGCTATGTGTCCAATTCTAGCTAGTATCTCGAAGGGCCCACAAAACCTGGGTGCCAACTTGGCACAGTCCCCTAACTTTAACGATATTTTTTCAGGCTTTGACATTTAAATAAACATGGTCTCCTGTTTGAAATTCCAGGTGCCTTCTTTTTTGATTTGCATAACTCTTATTTTTGTCATATGCTTCTTTCATGTTCTGTTGTACCTTTCTAACCATGTTCTCCATTTCTTGGAGCATTTTGGGTCCGACCATGAGTCTGTCAACCGGGTTATCCTAGCTAATTGGAGTTCTACACTTCTTGTCATACAATTCCTCGAAAGGGCTCAATTTTGCTGAAGCTTGGTACCCATTGTTATACGCAAATTATACCAAGTGTATATAATCCTCCCACTTATTTGGTTTTGTTCTTACGTACATGCAGAGCATATCCTCTATGATTTGGTTTGTCCTTTCGGTCTACCCATCCGTTTGTGGATGATAACTTATACTGAAATTCAAGTTGGTATGGAGCCCTGCAAACAATTCCTTCCAAAAGGCAGAGGTGAATTTTACGTCTCTATATGAAATCACTATTTTAGGAATACCATGCAGTCTAAATATTTCTTTCATGAATATTTCAATAATTTTTATAGCTTTAAAAGTAGACTTTACTAGAATAAAGTCTGCAGACTTACTGAGTTTATCGATTACAACCATGATAGAGTCATTTTGTTTCTGAGTTTTAGGAAAACCTGTTATAAAGTCAAGTGATATAGTCTCCCATTTCCATTCTGGTACTAGTAATGGCTGTAAGAGGCCAGTTGGATGTTGGTGCTCGGCCTTAACCTGCTGGCAATCTTGGCATCTAGCTAAGTATTCCGCTATTTTTCCTTTCGTATTAGGCCAATAAAATAGTTTCATGAGTGATGTTATTGTTTTTTGGTACCCTGGGTGGCCAGAATACGGCTTCTTATGCGCTTCGTCCAATATTGTCACCTTTAACCCTGTTGAATCTGGTATGTAAAGTCTGTTTTTAAATCATAGCAGTCCCTTCTTGTCGATACTTAGATCTAATTTATCTGAGTTCGCGGTATTGTTTGGAAATTCTTCCATCATTTTGGTATAGTTTTCGTCATCAATACCTATCATCCTTATTCTTACTTCCAGATCACTTTCTACTCTGCTAATATTCATCTCAAATAACCCATGGATTCTTCTACTTAAAGCATCTGCTACTTTGTTTTCCTTGCCCTTGATATGTCTAACTTCGAAGTCTAATTCGCTTAAGAAGGCTAACCACCTTGCTTTCCTTGCGTTAAGATCTGGTTGGTTAAGCAGGTATTTCACCCCGCTGTTGTCTGTTAATAATAGGAATCTTCTGCCCATTATGTAATGTCACCACATCTTTAAGGCATGTATTACTGCTACCAATTCTAAGTCATGAGTGACGTAATTTCTCTCGTGTTCTTTTAATTTTTGGGACTCATAAAAAATAACATGCCCTTCCTGAGTTAGGACACCACCTAACCCTTCTTTACTTGCATCAACACATACCATGAATTCTTTATCTGGGTATGCTACTTTTAATATGGGTGTCATTGTCAATAATTCCTTTAGTTTGTTGAAGCTGTCTTGACATTTCTCTAACCAGTTAAACTTGGTTCCTTTCTTCTATAATGATGTGATAGGGTAGGCTATCTTGGAAAACCCTTCTACAAACCTGTGGTAGTATTTGGCGATTCCCATGAACGACCGTATATCCACGACATCTTTAGGTATTGACCATTCCGTAATGGCTTTCATCTTTTCTGGATCTACAACAAAGCTCTCTACTGAAATTACATGCCCAAGGTATTGTATTTCCTTCTGATAGAAGTCATATTTATCGAAGTTGGTGTATATTTTGTGCTTCCTTAACATTTGTAGAACTATTCTTAAGTGTTCCTCATGTTCCTCCTCCATCTTTGAATAGACCAGGATATCGTCGATGAATACTACCATGAATTTGTCCAAGTACTCATTGAAAATATCGTTCATTAGACACATAAACGTGGTTGGGGCATTACTGAGTTTGAAAGGTACGACTACAAACTCGTAGTGTCCATATCTTATCCTAAATGTTGCTTTGTTTATGTCCTTGTCTTTTATCCGAACTTGATGAGAACCAGATCATAAGTCAGATTTTGAAAAGATCTTGGCCCCCCCTACTTGATCGAACAGATCATTTATCCTTGGTAAGGGGTATTTATTCTTAATAGTCATTTTGTTCAGTTGTCTATGGTCGATACATAATCTTAGAGTACCGTCCTTCTTTTTCACAAAGAGGACTGGTGCTCCCCAAGGTGACACACTTGGTCTGATATACTCTTTGTCCAACAATTCCTGTAATTGTATTTTTAATTCTGTCAGTTTTAGTAGACTCATTTGGTAAGGTGCGTTTGAGATAGGGGCAGAACCAGGTAACATATCTATGGAGAAGTCTATTTCCCTTATAGGGGGTAACTCTGGTATCTCATCTACAAACATGTCTCTGAAATCATGTAGGACAACAAAGTCTTCCAACTTTGGCTTATCCTTCTCTTCTGCTAGACTCGTCACTTGGATGGCATAAACTTGACATCCTTTTCTCACATATTTCTTTAGTTGCATCGCTGAAATTTGTCTAACTGATACCGGTTTTGGTATACCTTGCGCTATCTTGGTGGTGCCAGAATCATCTTTATAGCTAAGTATATTTGTATAACAATTTAATATTTCTTTGTGTTGTTCCAACCAGTCCATCCCAATAATCATATCGTAAGATCCTAGTGGTAGGATATTTAGATCGGTCCTTATAGTTTGACCATCTAGGATGAGCTCAAAATCCAAAATGTAGTCAATTACTTTCCCGTTTGTACCTGTCGCTAGTTGCACAAGCCATGATTTTGCGTGCTTCAGTCTCTTGAGTTTGTTCAACTCTAATGCTTTCAAAGTAATATAGCTTAATGTTTCTCTGGGGTCAATTAAAATAGAAATTCGAGTGTCCTGGATATTACCTTCGATTTCCATCCCTAATGACTAGTGATCAGTTTTTTGTTCGTCGACAACTACATTTATCCGATGTAGGCTCCTACCCATATCTCCCACTGTCAAGGCTTCTTGCAGGTTATGAAAAACAGTTCTATTTGTTGAACTCAAACGTGGGCAGTTCCTCCTGAGATGAGGTTCTCCACATTCCCAACACTTCAATGGTTCGCAGAAGTTGTCCCCAAACCTCTTTGCTCCCAGGTTTGCTGGTTTTCTACTGGCTTGAGCATTCAGAGGATTGGAGTGAATATCCTTTCCTGGAAAACTCTTCACTGTATTTCGATAAGGAGATGGTTGGTATCCCTTCTTTCGTTGGTTCATTTGATCTTGTTTCTTGTATTTCCAGGATTTGGGAAACTTTGCCCGCTATTTATATTGGTCATAGCACATCCGTGCTTTTCTGAATACTTCACTTAAGAATTTGGGGTTATCAAACTCAATCCTGTCCTTGTAGGACTGTGGTAGATATCTTAGAAATCGAATTTTCACTTTATCCTCCCAGATTTATGGTACGAATCTTAGAAGATCCAAAAATTTATTTATAAGATCCTCCATCGTCATCTGTCTGAGTTGTAACTCATAAAATTCCTTCTTCTTTCTTTCATAATAATTTTCTGAAAGGTATTTTTTTTTTAAATATTTCTTAAAGTCAGACCATTCCAATTGTTTCTCCTTTAGGCCCTTGTCCAATTTCAGATCTTGCCACCAAATACTGGCCTTCCCTTTCAAATTGTAGATGGCCATCCTGACCTTCATGTTGCTGGAATAGTTATAGATTTGGAAATACTTTTTGATGTCCAATAGCCATGCCTCTTCTTCTTCTCCTATGGTGGATTCCCCGTCAAAGGTAGCAATTTTAATGTTTTTGAATTCTCCTTCAAGGTGGTCTACTTGTTTTCTTTTTTTGTCAGTTTTTGTTCCATCCTCAGCTAGAGGTGTTCCTTCAGACGAATTATCTCCTTTTTTGGTTCTGACCCTGAGTTCTTGGAGGCTCTCCTCCTGAGTTATTCATCGTTATTATTGTCTTTTGGGATTTTCTTGGTCACTATACTGTGCAACAGGACTTTGTTTATCTCTTGTTGTTCTTGATGTGCCTTCTTCAATTTTTCATTTTCGGCTTTAAACATCTGTATCTCAACAATCAAGTTCCTCATTGTTTCGAACACTTCTATGGGTGAGCTTCCATCACTATTATGTCTTTTATCTTTGGGAGGTCTTTGTTGTGGATTTTCTTCCATCCTGTTTTCTACATTGTCTTGTGCTGCCATACTTATTCACCAAATAGAGAAAGTTTTATCTTTGTAACAACACCATTTATTAGTTTTTATTTTTAACTAAAACAAACTATATACTAAGCACTACAGTGGTCCTGTTTAGGCCCAGTGTTGTAACTTTCGCTCTGATACCCTATGTAATAAACCTCAAATTTATCATAATTTTTTTATTTTCCTAGGGACATTATCCTTTCATAAGATGGGTGCTTACATCTCCTTTTGGCTTGGAGTGACCCTTTGAGATATTATTTAACACAACGAGAAGTTTCAATGAAAAGAAAAAGGCCTTTTTCTAAACCCCTATATCATTTTATATAAATGTTGATACTTATATTTATTTGCCCATACACAAGGATTGTATTTCTACTTTCCTAATTAAGGGAGTCAGGCTGGAGTGGACTTTGCACGCACCATGTTATAACCCTGAGGTTAATTACCTATACCCTTACCTAGCTGAGTCGACATTAGGACCAAGGGTGTACCAGGATGACTACGGTTATTAAAGGTGAAATTAAGTGTTGGTAACAAAGAACTTCCCTCTGATGTTACATTTTGGTTACGATACGATTGGTGTATTCCACCATAACGAACACTTCTCGACTCACCCCGCTTAGATCACTACGTAACTAACTAACTACCCTCCTCATTCTATTGGTGTAACGAGAGGAGCACTTCAGAGAGTTGATGTGTAACGATCGATCATGTACACTGGACAGTCATGGTTATACTATTGCTTAAACTACGTATCTTCCACATTTAAGGAAGGCAGGTGCATCTGTCAAGGGAAGTTAAGACTCTGACCTGGAATTAATTGGCCTTAGTCTCGACGCCTCATCCCCCTGTTCTTCCCAATCTAGATGTGACATCCAAGCCCTAGCACATGGCTTGTCCATCCGAATGGTTAAGGTTGGTGATAGTCCCTCTAGGGTTTTGGCAGTCTCATTCTTCTTCTTGTGTTTTTGTAAAGGAGGTTATATACTAAGCATTGTTGCACAGGAAAGGGTTACCGCCTCTGCGATCCTTGTTGGTGAAGTCAACAACAACCTCTGTCTACCTGGTAAGACCCTATGGAACTATCGAATCCTAATTTCTAAAAAGGAAACACAGGGTTCATGAGTGTGTTTAAGAGAATTTTTACTTTCTTTAATAGCAGTCAGAGTTTATGTGATCTCTCCCATCATTCTAGTGTAGACCGGGGTAGAGGTTAACACCAAGAGTCCTTGCTTTATACCACCATGGCCATGTGCCCTCTGTTTGTGCCCCGTGGGTTTTCGACCGACTCTTTTACTTAACTCTGAGAATGGAAACTATTTCAGAGGCAAATCTGTGTAGCACCGAAAGGGTTCACTCATTCATCACAGAGAGATACAAGGGTCTACCATAACTGTCCTATTCTGTATTTGATGCATTCTATTTGTAGTATAGTGATGGCCTGCTGCTAAATTATTTCTGGGATACTTTCCTGGAAATTTGATTGTTCATATATATATATATATATATATATATATATATATATATATAATGTCATTTCTCATATTCTTCATATATGTTCGTATAAAGTTTTATTTATGTAAGATGGATCTTCTTGATTTCGCAGTGTTACTTTCTCTAATAACCCTCTTTTTTTTGTTTAAAGCTCTGTGTGAAAAGGGGTATTGTTGTACTAATGGTGGGACTTTGTTTTGTTATGAGGTACCCACCAAAAGTTCCAAGAATCATTTTCCCTGGCCAGGGTAACGATTACAAACTAGGCACGACCACTAGCGGTCGCGGTGTTTTTAAGTTAAGCAGTCCGACATCCCGTGGACCTGAAATATTCAATTTTATAATTTGAAGTTTAATATTTTGCTAACACTTTCCTATGATGGCCGTGTGCAGGGATGTTCACTCCTCGGTGCAGGTATCAACTTCTATTCAACATGACAAAGGTACTTGGGTTCCATAAAAATGGCTCTCAAATCACTCCTTAAAAATAATAAGCATGGAAGTCCCGATTATGTTCGTAGTGTTTCTGTTGTGATGACTATTTTGAGAAAAGGCTTATCTACAATTCTCTATACATTACCCCTGTGATTCATTGTATTCGGAACAATTTACTAGTCATCCTAGCCATTATTGTTGGATCTTTTTGATGACAGCCTATGTAGTCTTCTGTTATCGAAACTGTCTAATTTGACTTTTCTTGGAAAACTTTCTAACAAAAATGAAGCAATTGTTTGCTATTTATTCTATAATGGAAAATGCCACAGTCCTGAATTTCTTGTATTCCTTCTACGCATAAGATAAGTAGGAAGTGTCTATGTTAATGATGTATCAACAAAGTTATTGATTTGCTTCCCTATAGTAGAATGCTAGCATGAATAAATCATCCCGTTTAGGATAGTTCTACTCCTTGGATTCCATTTCACTCCCCTATGTTTCAACCCCTTGATTGAAATTTACAGAATGGAAATAAAAGCATATTTTAATATTGTTCGCTCAATGTTAAATCTTCGGTTCTGTTTAAAGTTTGAACTTATGTGAGCATGTAATGGTTCTATTCATGCACTGAAACATGTTCGACTCTGCTCAGTTTGAATCATAGAAATATGCGAATATAACTCTGTTCGTGCATTGTTACCTAATCTACTCTGTGCTTCTTTTCTAAAGGTTTGAATACACTTACGCATATATATGTTCACTCTTTTCATTCATTGATGTGTATGTTCGACTCTGATTAAGATTTTGAAACCTATATATATGTATTTGCTCTGTTCATGCTTATTCGAATTTGTTTAAGGTTTGGAAACCTATATATATATATATATATATATATAGGTTTCAAACCTTAACAGAGTCAAATATACACAAACAGAGCGAATATATATATATATATATATCTATATATATATATATATATATATATATATGTATGTATTTTCTCTGTTTGTGTATATTCGACTCTGGTTCAAGTCTGGAAACTATATATATATATATATATAATCGCTCTGTTCGTTCATTGATATACATACTCGATTTTGTTTAACATTTTGAAAAAAACATATATATATACTTATATACACTCGGTTCGTTCATTGATATTCATACCCGACTCTGTTTAAAGTTTGGAATCATAGGTACACATATATTACTTCTATTCGTTCATTGTTAGGTATTCGGTTCTATATATTTTCGAAATAAAAATGACTTCGAGAAAATAAATCTACAATTAGATCCTATAGTCTATTCACTTAATTCTCGAATAGCCATTGTCTAGTTTATTGCATGAATACCATCATTAAGGATCCCATCAAAACAAAAACCAATTTGTCCAATAGAGGTAGAATATTGAATTATTTATTTACAGGAAAAGACTTACAACAGTTATACGATCATTAACACAAAAAAAACAGAACTCCTTTCTGTATAACTATAACATGAATAGTATATCCAATCAAAAATTCATTCAAACAGATGGATTTTAGAGTAACATATATGAACTATCTTGCGGACAAAACAAAGGGAACAACCATGTTCCTCCCAACTGTAGAACCAAGCAACCACAATTTCTTGCTCGATTCACCCCCTAGCCTGACCATGAGTCCATAAGGGTGAAATTGGAAATCCCTCTACAACATAGTCCTTCAATTAAGTCTCTTTTATCCTTGCCTCACACCCTTCCAGTGTTCATAACAACAAGTGGAAAAAAAAAAGACTAAACTCTTTCCCAACATACTTAGCAGCATCTTGCCTCCTCACATATGCTTATTTGTAACCTGCCTAGGTCTTTTCCCTTCCTTGGGATTTTCGCAGCTTCCTAAATCACTGATTTTCAGGTGCTACCAATGGCCAAATCATTAATTTGCCACTTGTAAAAATCATCCCAGGGGTAGTTCCAACATGTTCCCCACTCATGGAATCATGGTCAGCTACTTTTAACATGGTTGTTCCATTTGTTTTTCTGCAATTAATATAAAGTATTATATTTTTTGTACAAGTGTCATAGTCCCATATCTAGTTGGGACACATCAGATCTCTGCCCAATAGTCAAAATCATTTATTACAATTATAAAATTCAAAATTCGGAATTGCCATAAATGGAAAAAAAATTCCAATTTTGAATTTACTAAAAAAGGAAATAAATTTCCAGCAATTTAAATTCTAAAAATATTTTTATTTTCTTTATTTTTGGGGGGATGTCACACCAAAAAACCAACGACGCAACTCATATTGCAAACCTATTTTTCAAATAAGTCGTCAAACTTCACGGCCTCCCAAGGAGTATTGTTTTTGATCGAGACACCAAGTTCATGGGACATTTCTGGAGGACTTTATTGAAGAAGCTGGGGACAAGTTTGTCTTTTATCTTAGTGTATCATCTTCAGATGGATTGGTAGACAGAAATTGTGAACAAAATCTTGGGAGATTTATTGAGGAGCCTAGTGACTGAACACCATAGTGAGTGGGATCACATTCTGCCACAAGCGGAATTTGCTTATAATGATTCGATCAATAGAAGCACAGGGCAGACTCCATTCCAAATTGTATATGGAATGCAGCCAAGTGGATTTTCTGAATTGAAAGATTCAGAACAAGCTGAAATCAGAAGTGCTAGTGCAGAGGATTTTGCAGAAGCAATGAAGGAGCTTCACAGTCGCGTTAAGGAGTGGTTGCAGAATTCCAATCAAGAATATAAGTGTAGAGAAAATCAACACATGCGAGAACTTCAATTTGAAGTTGCTGATCCGATTCTTGCACATATGAGGAAGGAAAGGTTCCAAAGAGGAACATATAACAAACCGAAGATGAAAAGGATTGGACCATGCAGGATCATAAAGAAATTTGGGGCAAATGCATATGAGATTGAACTACCCGATGGGATCCGAATTTCACCAATATTCAATATTGCAGATTTGTACCCTTACAAATTTGAAAAAATGGGAACAGAGGATGAACAGACAGAGGTTCAGTGGGCCAAACAAATGCCTGTACCTGAAAAACCACAGATGGAAAGTATAATTGACAAGAGAGTCAGCAGGAAGACTAGGAGGAAGGAGTATTTTGAATACTTGGTCAAGTGGAAGGGACATCCAATTGAAGATGGTAGCTGGGAAGATGAGGCAGAAATTCGAAAGCATGGACAGACTGTGCAAGAGCTCATGAACAGGAGTTCATGAAAAATTTCAAGAGAGGGAGCATGATGCAGGAGGATCGTAAGTAGTCAAGCGAGTGTGGAGGCGAAGGACAACTGGAATGCACAACATGCATTTTTCACGTTTTGAAATGTTTTGAAAGTTTAAGGGAGCGGATATTAATGTAATAGTTAGGAAGATGACGTACTTACATTTATATCTTAGAGGTTGTAAATAGATCTTCAGTGATTGCTCTCATCTATAAAAAATTAAGGCATTTAAGCTAGTTAATGAAAGTAGGTAGATTTGAATGATAGATTAGACAGTTTTAGGAGCAGGAGGGAAAACGGATATAGACACCCTCGCCTTTGTATCATTAGTAGTTGTATCATTTGCATGGAATAGAAGGAGAGAGTTGTAGCAGAGAGTTGTAGAAAAAGTCCATGTATAGGAAATTGAATTAATATAAGAAGCTTTGAATCAGATACCATGGTGTTATGATGTTTTCTGTTTATACATGGTTAATGGTATGCTTACAGTGGTTCGATTATCTCTATTATGTATTTGCTTTAACACTATGTGTATGTAGGATTTCATGTTGAATGTTTGAAGTCTGAGAGAGAGAGAGAATGAGCTTCAACTGTTTCTCTTTCTAAGTGAGAGTTCCTGCAAGGAGTGTAGTGGAACGTCTGCAAGGAGTGCATTGACAAAGTTTCAGAGTTTATCTCTGAAATCTTAGGAGGGATATCGTTGTTCTCATTCCAGCAAAAGTGCAAGTAAAGCACAAAATCCATGCAAGGTGTGTACAAGTTGGTTGAAAGCTTAGAACTTATCAACCAAGGGGAGAGTTGAAGGACTGCTATTGCAGAAAGTGCACAAAATTGAAAGATCAAATACCCAGGAGTATTTGAGTCTGCCACAAGGAGTGCGAGTAGGAACCCTTTAGAGAATTGAGTTTGTGGGTGAAATCTCAGGAGGGATAATACCTTTGAACACTTCAAAGGAGGACGGAGGTCAAACTACCTCAAAGGGAGATGAGGGTTGAAGTCATTCAACAGAATTAAATTTCAGAAGGGAGAACATTGGTTAATTTTGCAGGAGCAACGAGTGGTCGAAATTCTCTCTCGAGAATTTACGAAACCACGAGGATTGTAAGATCTAGAGAAGTTGTAGGGTGGTTAGAGGTAGGTGAACTCATCACTCTAGGAACCATAAGCAATGTGGACCGTTGATCGTGCTTTGCACAAGCCGTCAGACCATTTCAGCATTTTGGGGATCCTGACGACAAGGAGTTGAGCGCAGTGGAACGAAAGTCCCAAAGTCACAAGTTGCGATAAGAATTGGCATGGAATTTTGGGATTTCGGCACTTCCATGTTGGGAAATGGAGAAGGCAGCGCTTTGGGATCAAGAGTCCCAAAATCCAGAGAGCTTGGGGTGACAGGTGGCAAGAATCTGCGTCACAGATAAAGGACAGCGGGAAAGATAGGTGGCGTACTCATCGTCAAGAGGAGTCAAAACTTCATTGACTATTTCAGGGTTTTGTAGGTTGGAGATTTGGAAGCCTTGCATCAGGATTTGCGAAGACGTGAAGTCCGAAACTTTGAATTGGCGAAAAGTCCCATAGGGGAGCCAGCCTTTGCTGAACGCATCGGGTTTCAGCATTTTGGCACTTTCGAAGACAAGAAGTAGGGGTTATTTGTTCCGAGATTCCTGAGATCGTGAGATGTGATACGATTGTTGAGGAGGACGTTGCCGAACATTTCAGTGAATCAGCATTTTGGGTTTCAGTAGTAGGGGCCCGAGAAACTTGACATTAGGGATCGCAAAATTGCGAGACTTGAAGTCCTCAATAAGCGAAGGGCACGATGCTATTGTGGTTAAGAAGATTTGGGTTGGCGCTTGGTGTTTGTTCATGTAGGCTCAATTCATAAGGACCTGTGGATACATCGTGAGTGTATGAGATATTCCCCAAGGGAAAATCAACGAGTCAATCAGACTCAAGGGCAGAATTAGAAAGATCATGCGTGGACCTCGACCTGAGGGTTCGCCGGTTCGGGGGTCTGCACCATTTTTACATGCCAGATGTCCTCTGATGTTGGCGTCTGATGTTGTTGCATGCTAGATGTCATCAATCGAGACGGTCTTGCGTGAGTTCCTTCCTTGCTTCCATGGTCAATTATTCCCTAGCTATGAGGCCTACTGGACTACCTCGTGCAATGTCCATGGCATTTATATCCTCTCCTTTGAACGAGAGATGGAGTTAAGGTCAAACACAAAATTTTTGACCTCTAGCTTCCCTGTGTTCAGATGCGGGGCATACCAGAGTAGCTCCATAAATCTGGTCTCATAATCCAACATTGTACAACCACCCTGTCACAAAGTGTTGAAATCATCGAGTTGGTACTCAATGAGTTCCTCTGAC
Source organism: Picea engelmannii (assembly GCA_009831015.1). Classification (NCBI taxonomy): domain Eukaryota; kingdom Viridiplantae; phylum Streptophyta; class Pinopsida; order Pinales; family Pinaceae; genus Picea; species Picea engelmannii. The sequence goes on from ML785166.1 coordinate 174,707, forward strand.
AATTAATTCTCCCGGAACCATTCCTTGAATCATTCCCATAACACAACTTTGGTGACCATGTTTAGTTGATGTAGGAGCGTTTTCCACCATAGAAAAGAGCTCCCCTTTGGATGGAAACTATCATGCGAAACTTCATGCTGGAGGTCACAACCAAGAAGTGTGAAGAACATCGCCTTGTTCTCCATCCATGCCTTGGTAGCTGAGATTTCCGTGGAATTCATGAACTTAGGAAATTAAGCTTCTAGAGTTCTCTATGAATGCTACCAGTACTGGTTGGGGTGTGTTGTGGACACTTACAGGTACAAACACCCTAGCATTATTTCAGTAATGAAGGTTAGTCAAGGCCTCTGACATTTCCCTGGAAGGACCTTGTCAAACCATCCACATCCCTTACAAAAATATGCTCATGTCCAAAGGATTTTTCTTCTCCTTGGGGGTTTAATCCCCTCAGGCGTGGATGATAATGGAGGCATCATGCCTCTGCCGCTAGCACCACGTTGTTTATCTCCACAAAGTCCTCTAACCATGATTACCACATGGACACGTTTAAAAATTTAATTAGCGCTAAGTATTAGTCAAGGGTTTAGTTCAGTGGAAGGCATAACTATCTAGAGTCACAGGGTTGAACCCACTCTCATACCATATGTAACAACCCCACCTGTTACGACACAAAAACGATGTACAATAGGTAATTTTTTTTTTCTTTTAATGTTGCATTAGGAATTCAAACATCGTAATAAATAGCAACTTCATCGCACATCAATCACATATACTAATGGAACAATAATAATGCATTAATAATTAAATATGACACCATGCTGACTAAGCTAAATACATCATCAACAATCATAGAGGTGAAACAACATTCTAATAACCCAACACATGTAACACCAATTTCCATGGTACAAGAAAACTTAATTACAATCAATAAAGAAATGACATAAGCCAAGGCACAAGGTAATCAACTTATTTTATTTTCAAGGCGCAACCAAATATCGACTAAACTTCCAGACGCGCGAATAAATCAATCATAAAATTTACAATAATCAACATCATTTTCAAGGTTATCACATGATCTAATTGTCATATTAACATAATTCACTTATCAATCATTGTATGCAATTAATCATTCACTAGGAATCGTACAGTGACATCGTGACTAGCATGCTATATAAATAAGGCGCAAACAATACTAACACCTACTTATCAACCTAATCCAAGGCACAAGATAAACTATTTATAAGCCATCACATCTAATGTCTAATGTCTACATCGATCATTCATTAATAATTTTAATAGCGCAATAAAAGTTGTTAATCCAGTATTCACTAGAAAATCTAATAACGCAAGTAAATTTTTAAATCCATCATTCATTAACACATTGAATCCGATTGTGCACAGGTGTAAAATCTAAAACTCAAATTTATGACAAGAAAGTTATTTATGCAACAGTAATATAATCGCCAATGATGCGTACAATGCATTTGTTTAAGGTGCAAGATGATTGTCAATTAATCTAAGTCGCAAGGAGTCTAGACTAAAACTTTTTGGGGCACGAGCGATTAATACAAGAAACCCTCGTCACCCTTTAAACAAGGAGCACGAGAAAAAGAGGTAAACATCATTAGAAAACTTTCACAATGCTAGCAGTCCTATGACTAAACAACCTCTCCTAACATCTTGTTGTCGTTGGGCGAAAGAGGTCTAAAATCAAAATCATTTACACACCCCTATTAAATGACAGAAGGGAAACAACTTCAACACAATCATACATCAACAACCTAAAGGTGCAAGAGTATTCTCAACCTTATCTCGGGGCACAAGGAATCTAACTACTTATTAATCAACCATCGGTTAACGGACGCAAAGGCCAATGTGAGCATTCCATCATGAGTTCATCTATAACAAGAAGTATCAATATGATTAGTGCCTTCAGCAACTAAAATCATTCCATCAATAGTTCATCTCTAAAACCACTTATCAACCATATTAATGCATTAGTACTTACGAAAGTCTCCCCAAAGGTTCGACTATACTAACCCTCGTCTAGCCAAGTTCAAACAAGTCAAGGTTATTGAAAAGTGAGTATAACCATTGTAATCAACACGATCTTTAAGGGCTCTACTACAAAAATTAGTATTTTACTTAGAATAAAGAGAAATCAATTATAACTTTACAATCCAAGTAGAAGAGTTAAGGTCAATTAACAAGTACTAAGGCAATATCCTTCACGAATCTTCACTTTTCCAAAACAATCGTTAGAAAAGTTGAGGGACAGATTAGTAGCTAGTCTACGTTGAAGGATTCGAAGTGGTGGATACATTTACAACAATAAACATTCACGTTTGACCCTCGCTCATATTGGAAACCTGATGATATTGAACTATTATTATACTTGAAGAAATGAATTACTTTTACAATATAAAGTCTCAATATTTTAAATATAAAAAAAGTTACATCTTATTATCTAATCTTATGTATACTTAATAAAGTGAAAATTGGCATATCTGTGTATTAATAATACAATTGGACATAACAGATTTAAACATGTTCCATCTATAGAACCCTTTTTATTTAGAAACTTGTTGACGCGTTTTAATGAAGGGAAGAAACACAGAGGTAAAAAGCACGACTCACCTGGTTGTTTCCTTTTTCTAAAATGAAGAGGTTGGATGAGGGAGGTCCATGCATAAATGTTGGTTGGGTTTAAAGGAGGACGTAGAGGTTATAAGATAGATTCTAGGTAAGATCGTTGCACAAAATATGGTAAAAATGTTGTGTGCACTAGCGGAAACACCCAGAGGTAGGATCGCCAGGAACAAGAAATCACTGCTCGACAATTTCTTGTTGAACGCTGGGTATACCAGATGAAAAAGCATAGAGGTAGTATCTCTGGGAACAAGAAATCACTGTTCGAAAATTCATGTTGAACTTTGGGTATACCAGCTGCAAAAGCGCAGAGGGGGTGTTGATGGGTTTTGGGTGAAAAAATTTGCTCGAAATTCATGAAGGGCACTTGACAATTTGCAGGAAACAAAAATTTGAAGAGAAAAATCATCAAGGTAAGATTGAGAGGGACGAGGCACTTGAATTAACCGAAGCCTTCACAGACAGAGCGAAGAGAGAGAGAGAGATTAAAAGTAAGAACACTACGATGCGCGTACTGACTTCTAGACGCAATCTCGAGAAAAGTGAAGCATGGTTTTTTTAAAATGGTGGAAATTCATATCTCTGTCAGGTAGAAGAAAATGTTTTAACTTGTGATAACACAGCCAAAACTCTTTTAAACAACAAGTATTGAAAATTCTTTTAGTAATGTTCGCTTTTTTTCAGCTAAGGAAGAATAACTTGGGTTCATAATGATTTTCCAGATAATAGAGAAAGCAATATGGGACTTTTGATTGTGACACAGTGATAGTAGAAGGATCAGATTTCAAATGTTGAGGGTATTACAATAAAAAAAACTCAACGCTTGAGGCAAGATTGCATATTATTTTCAACTTATTAGAAAATGAAATTACCTAGTTGTTTTAGCACGAGTTACATGCCGACGCCTTGGACTGCCTTGGTACATTGGTAGGGATCGTTATCAGATCAACTATTTTCAGTTATTCCTGAAGGATTGGACACCCAGACATTGTTTTCAAGGAATATATTTTTCATTTAATTACACAGAGAGGGAAATTGTCAGATTCACACAGTGAAGGAGGACTTGATTGGATCCACCTAAGGAACTTATTTCAATTTAAATCATGAGCGATGGAATGGCGAGAATAACTGTCAGTATTGATTAAAATAAGAAGTTGGAAGTCATCATGATAAATTGTGAAGCAAGAGATGCAGAGAGAAAGAATAGAATGGAAAATAGTATATTAGAATATATGAAGAAGAGTACAAAACGAGTACATGAATAAGTAAGTATAATGCAAAGGGAAATAGCTGAGCTAAATAGGCTCAAGAAAATCAAGAATATAAAGTACAGCTGGCCAGGACAACTGGCAGTGTACAATCAGCCTGTTGAGGTTACGTTATATTTAACACTTACTCTTAAACTCAATAGTTATAAACATCAACACTGCTTATGCCTAAGTGTTGTCTCTGAAAATCAAAAACTAATTTTCCCAATGGATTTATAAAGATATCAGCAAGATGATATCGAGAACCACAAAATTGTAGTACAATATCACCATTATTGACTAGCTCGCGTATGAAATGAAAATGAGTGTCAATGTGTTTTTTTTTCTTATGAAACACATGATTTTTGGATAAAGCAATTGTTGAAGTATTATTACAGAATATAGGAGTTGGATCATTTTCTGTATGTGACATATCTTTCAATATTCTTCTCAGCCACACAACTTGGCAGGGAGCTGAGGTAGCAGTGACATACTCTGCCTCTACAGAAGATATTGAAACAATTGGCTGCTTCTTTGATGCCCATGAGATTAGGTTCGAGCCTAGGTGAAAAACATGTCCAGAGGTGTTTTTCCTGTCATCTAGGTTGCCTGCAAAATCAATGTCTATGTAACCAGAAAGTTGATTACTATTATATTTAGTGTACCATAAGCCAAAATTGAGAGTTCTTGCAACATATCTCAGAATTTGTTTCTCCATTTTCCAATGAGAATCTTTGAGGGATTCCATGAATCTAGAAACAAGGCTGACTGCATACATAATGTCAGGCATAGTTGTTGTAAGATACAACAAACTTCCTACTAAACTTTTGTACAGGGTAGAGTCCACTGTAGGACCTTCATCATTCTTGCTCAATTTTGTTCCTAGGGGTATAGGGGTTTCTGCTTGATTGCATTCTTCCATACGAAATCTTTTGAGGATGTTTGTTCCATACTTTTGTTGACAGACAAAAATGCCTTTGGTTGATTGATCAACCTCAATCCCTAAAAAATATTTCATTATGCCAAGATCTTTCATCTCAAACTTAGATTGCATGGCATGTTTAAAATTTGTTAACTCAAGATTTCCCATATAGATCATGTCATCAACATATAAACATACAATCAAAATTTTACCATGCTGATCTATTTTGGTGTAAAGAGTTGGCTCATTTTGACTTCTGTTGAAATCACTTTTGATTAGATAAGTGCCAATTCTGCTATACCAAGCTCTTGGAGCTTGCTTTAAGCCATATAAGGCTTTCTTCAACCGATATACTTTGGTTGGGTGCTTTTGGACTTCAAATCCAGGTGGTTGATCGACATAAACTTCTTCTTCTAAGAAACTATTCAGAAATGCTAACTTGACATCCATCTGGTAAACTTGCCATTTGTGTTGTGCTGCTATGGCCAATAGAGTCCTTACAGTGTCTAATCTTGCTACTGGAGAAAAAGTTTCACCATAATCAGTACCAGGTTGTTGTGAGAAACCTTTGGCAACAAGTCTTGCCTTGTGTTTTTCGATCTGCCCTTTTTCATTGAGTTTAGTTTTGTAAACCCACTTGACACCAATACTCTTCTTGTGACTTGGCAAATCAACAAGATCCCATGTCTTTTTCTTCTCAATGGAGTCAATTTCTTGGTTCATGGCTTGAACCGAATGTGGCTCCTTAGTTTCTTCCTTAGAATATGTAGGTTGACATGACATTAAAGCAAAAAGGTTGTGTTGTTCAAAGTCATCCAACTATTGATGGATTTCTCTCAAACTTCGAGTTCTTTGATTTTGTGGTTCAGAGAATGATTCTCTGCTGGAAGTTGAGTTATCCTGAGAATTTTCAGGTTGTCTTTGTACCTACAATCTTGGAAGAATAGTTTGAGGTTCTTGCTGTTCTGAAGTTTCTGCGTTTTCAGAACTTGGCAGCAACGGATTTTGACTATCCATCTGCTAATTTTTTGAATCATTCCAGAATTGATTTTCCAGAAATTTTACATCTCTACTTAGAATTAGTTTCTTGGAGATTGGATTGTAAATCCTGTAAGCTTTACATGTTTCACTATATCCAGTGAAAATACATTTCTCACTTCTGTCATCAAGTTTCTTCCTTAATTCGGAAGGTATGTGAGCGTATGCTATGCATCTGAATGTCCTTAGATGTGCAACATTGAGCTTTGTCCCACTCCATGCTTCTTGGGGGACTTTTAGATTTATTTTGGTGGTTGGAGATCCATTCAAGAGATAAACTGAGCATGCTACTACTTCAGCCCAAAAAGTATTTAACAAACTTTTTTCTTTGAGAAGTGTTCTTGCCATATTCATTATTGTTTGATTTTTCCTTTCAGCCACTCCATTCTGTTGTGGAGTATATCTGGCTTTTGTTTCCATGAGAATGCCTTTTGATTTGCAAAAGTTTTCAAATTCTCTAGAGTTGCATTCTCCTCCTCCATATGACCTGAGTGCTTTGATGTATTTTCCACTCTATTTTTCAGCTTCTGCCTTGAATTCTTTGAATTTTGCAACTATTTCAGACTTGTGTCTGAGAAAATAGATCCATATTTTTCTGCTAAAATCATCAATAAATATTAGAAAGTAAAAACTACCACCTATTGACTCTATTTTCATTGGTCCACATAGGTCAGTGTGAACAAGTTCAATATGTTGTTTGCATTCATTGGAAGACTGTGGAAAACTAGTTCTCTTATGTTTTCCAAGTATGCAAGACTCACATGGGGGAATTTTCTATTTAAAGATAGGAAGACCTTTGACCATGGAGTTCTTCTGAAAAAGACTTAGACTCTTAAATGGTATATGTCCAAATCTTGTATGCCAAACCATAGTTTCATTCAGGGTGAATGCACTTTGTGCATATGGTTGACTCAGATTTGCAGTTCTGAGGGTAAGGGGGAACATCCTATTTTGAGTCATGTGGATTTCAAAAATCAATTTTCTGCTTGGGATTTTGTCATATATTTTGCAATATGCTCCCTCATAAATTACCTTATATCCATGTTCAATGAGTTGTCCTACACTTAGCAAATTATGTTTCAGATCTAGAACATGATAGACATTGTTTATGTCTTTCTTTACATTCTGTTTAGTAAGAATAGGAACAGTTCATTTTCCTTGAACTTTGACTAAATAATCATTTCCAAGTGTAATATCAAATGAGATTGAAGAATCAATGCATGAAAGTAAATCTTTGTTACCTGTCATGTGATTGTTGCATCCACTGTCCAGCAACCAGAGATCTTTAGGTTGTTGTTCAGTCTTGTGGCACGGAAGAAACATACCTCCTAAGTTTTCTCCCGTGTGATTTGACACATGTGCTCTGCATGAGAGATGATCTGCTTGCTTCTTCCTGCATTCACATTCATAGTGCCCATACTTTTTGTAGTAATAGCATTGTATGCTTGATTTCTCATTTTATCTTCTCCCTCTGCCTCTTTGAGGCTGGAAATTCTAATGTTGATTTTGTTGTTGTTGTCTTCGACCTTGGAAATTTTGATTCAGACACTGTTGTCTATTGCCTCCACTGGAGTGAGGGTTACTTTGATTTATCCCTCTTCCTTGGTGACCTCTGCTTCTTTCTCTGCCTCTCCCATTCTTGAAGGAGAATTGAGTTTTGAAGGCATTGGAGATTGACTCATCTGTGAGATGCAGTCTGGTCTCATGTATCACCAGAGAACCAATTAATTCATCTGTAGAAAAAATTGTCAGATCCTTAGATTCAAGGATTGTTGTTACAACCATTTAAAATTTCTTGGGTAAACTTTTGAGGATTTTCTCAACAATTCGTTGATTGGTGATGGTTTCACCAGTCAGTTTGATCTGGTTCATGATGCCCATGACTCTGGTCATGAACTGATCCACATTTTTGGACTCTGTTATCCTTAGAGTCTCAAATTGCGTCCTGAAGGTCTGTAGTTTAACTATTTTGACCCTGTCATTTCCTTGATAGGAATATTTAAGGATTTCCGAGGCCTGTTTTGAAGTACTAGTGCCTATGATTTTTGAGAAAATTGAATCATCCACACAATTTTGAATCCAAAATTTAGCATTATTTTCTCTGTTCCTCTGTGTTGCCTGAGCAATTCTCTGTGGATTTTCCATAGCAGAAAGGGTTGTTGGATCCGGTTCCACATATCAAAGATCCACTGGTTCCCAGCACTCTTGTGCTTGCAAGAACGATCTCATCCGAAGATACCAGAACTCCTAGTTCTTTCCAAGAAGAATCGGACCCTGAGTTGGTCCTAAATTGCTAGACGACGCCATATATATTATTTTTTAAAAGTGAACAAAATAGAAACAAAATTCTTACTTACCCGTCTCCTGCGTATAACATCTAGTGACTTCAGAGCTCTGCATTCAAGATTTCGCGAGTTTTTAGTTTCGCGATTCTGATGTTGGGATTTCGTTATACGAGTCCTCTGATCTCTTGTCTCTCCAACCTCCGATCGCCGAAACGCTGATTTGCCGATGGCCGAAGAGGGCTTATCGGTGTTGAATTGGCCCTTAGTCTCCGTTCAATGTGACCATGCGCCTTAATGTTAAAGCACTATGGGCTTTTCTGGTTCCCTGCCTTTCAACTTGTCGAAATGCAAAATATTCCTTTGGAAAATTCAACAGTCCAGATCTTCCTGTGATCTGACGGTCCAGATCCTATCGAGATTTCATGATTCGTTATTTCGCGAGTTTAGAACTCTTGTCCCAGAGTTTCCCAAATCGCGAACTCCGAAATGTCGATATGCCGAAGAGATTTTAACTTCAGTTAGCCCCTTGGGCAATACCTATGGTCCACTTGACCTCTTCTGATATGACCGCAGTCCCTTTCGGTCTTTCGTGACTCAAACGTGAAACCACTTGGTCTCTCGACTCCCAAAAAGCCGATTCTCGAAATGTCGATGGAATCTCCTATCGGGATTTTTGAAGGCCTTGATTTTTGCCACTTGTCCCCTGAGATGGACGACTCAAGTCTGCTTCAAGGGTTTCACTGTGGAGTTCTCGATCCCTCGTTTGGACGAGATGACGTCAGTTGGGCCCCATAATAGAGCTTTCCTCCTTTCGGGATTTCGAACTTCGCAATTCCAAAATGCTCGTGCTTCTTGTCCTCGGGATTCGTGAAACACTGAATCTCGATATGCCGACAGTTTCTTTGATGTTCACCACGTGTCCAAACAAATGGACGATTGTGATCTTTTTGAGATTTCGTGATTTGCGATGTTGGGATTTTGTGTATCGGGGTTTTGAAAGCAGTCTCCTTTTCTTGTCCAACTCAAGATCCCTGATTTTGTGATGGGAAAAGATCGATGACTCACGATCTTTCACAATCCAACAGTCCAGAATGACTCGTGATTTCGCGATTCGTGAATTCTCATGACAGTCTTCTGACCTTCACACCTTGCAAGTCAGCGAAATGCTGAGATCTCGCCATGTGTCTCTTGATGGACGATCCAAATGATTTCGGAATTTCATGACTTCACAAGTCGAAATTTCTCCTATGAACTTTAGAGGACTAAACCTCGTGCACCTTCTCACTGATCCAACTGTTGTTGATCTTCTGCGCAAGATCTAACAGCCGAAATTCTTTCATCTTTTCCACGCTCTCTTCGTCCCTTCTGAACTTGTTTCCTGCTCTAGATCCGTTCACAGGACGAATCTTATGGCCTTAATGGCTGTTCTTTGCACATGAGATGCGTTCTTTGCTCCTGTGGAAGAAATATTCATGAATCTTTCAAACATTTGAAAGAAATACACGGATTCTTTAAAGCTTGGCATTGTCTGCTGCAGTCTTTAACAGATTTGAGCAATTTCCAAAATGCTTTAAATGATGCTGCCTTCTGCAACAATATTTTACAAATTTGAACGAATTCCATGAAATCTTCAACGTTTCTGCCTTCTGAGGCTCTTCTTCATGAATTCTTTGATGATTCTTGAAAATTACAAGAATCTTGAAAGTTTCTTCTTCTGCACTCTCTTCTTCCTCGATCTTTTGAGTGTTGTACACTCTGCTTTGGTGCGTGAGATTCTTACGCTGATCTTTTGAGTGTATGACGATCAGCTTCCTCGTGGAAGTTTCCTGCGAGGATATTTTGAGAGTATGACAGACAACTCTCCAAACCTTGTGAAAAGATTGTGTCGAAATGCTCTCAAGATCCGTGTAAGCTCTGCGCTATTTGAGGATCGTGTTGCTCTCCAGCCTGTGTGAAGAGGCTTACTACTGTCGCTCTGATACCATGATAAATTGTGAAGGAAGAGATGCAGAGAGAAAGAATAGAACGGAAAACAGTATATTAGAATATATGAAGAAGAGTACAAAACGAGTACATGAAGAAGTAAGTATAATGCAAAGGGAAATAACTGAGCTAAATAGGCTCAAGAAAATCAAGAATAGAAAATACAGCTAGCCAGAACAGCTAGCAGTGTACAGTCAACCTGTTGAGGTTACATTATATTTTACACATCAGACAAAAAGATACCATTGTAGATCACTCATTTTTCCTAATGCAAACTCGAATTACATAAACATATTTGAACACTACAATGCATATCTACTGGTGATTACCCTACAAATATCTCTAGATGGTAATAAACTAGTTTACAAAGAAATCATTTCCAGAATTTAACCATGCCAATTCCTTCCGGTTGTCATAACAATTAAAAGGTAACTTCTAGTATTTGTTCAGACTCTAACTTAACCGTGAAATGTCACTCAACATTAGATTCATAAGGCACTCTGCCAATTTTTATACTTCTTATATTCTAACAGATTTCGCCCAGATTATTGTATTGATACAGAATCTAACAGGTGTACTGCAATTGTGACTAAATCATTCAACAGAGATGGAAAATAATTCTATTCAGATTGAAAATTTAAATTACAACAGATATATGATCATTAAGACAGAGAATGAAAACAATTCTATTTAGATTTAGCAATTTCATTAAATCAGAGATATGCTCATTCAGACAGGTAAGGAAAGGATTACGTATCTGAACCAGTTCGCAAAAAGACGAAGGGAACAACCATGTTCCTCCCAACCATAGAATAGGGCAGCGAAATCCCTTGCCTTATCCACCCCCTAGCCTAACCATGAATCCATGAGGGAAAACTTGGAATTTCCTCTTCAACAATGTCTTCCTCTATCGGTAATCTTCTCCTTACCTCACACCCAGCAAGTAGTGTTCATCACAACAAGTGACCAGAAATATTATTTCTCAACATACTTGGTAGCACCCTGCCTCCTCACATATTCTATTTATCCCAACCATTTTTTTTTCCTAAGTCTTTTCCCTCTCTTGGAAATTTTCGGAGCTTTCTAAATCCCTGATTTTTAGGGGTTGCCAATGGCCAAATATATGATTTTCCACTTGTAACAATCAGCCCGGAGGTAGTTCCAACATGTTCTCCACTCATGGAGTCATGGTCAGCTGATTCTAACATGTTTGTTCCATTTGTCCTCATGCAATCAATATAAAGGATTATGTTTTTACACAAGTGTCATAGTCAAATAGTTAGTTGGGTCAAATCAAATTTCTGCCCAACAGTCATAAAAATTTATTACAATTATCAAATTTGAAATTCGGAATTGTCATAAATGGAAAAAGAAATTCCAAATTCGAATTTACTAAAAATGGAATAATTTTCCAAGAAATTTTTAAATTTCAAGAATACTTTTTTTTTTTTTTTTTGCGGGATTTCACACAAGTCTAGTGATCGAGGAATGTAATAAACACAATTATACATCGAAACATACATTATGTCAATTTTTGCACAGAACCTAGGTCTCGATTCTTCCAAATGTCGAGAAAGAAAATCCTCGACTGCTTACACCTTTTGCACAAATACAGATCTTAAAAATTACTATTCTACTTCTATGTAATAATCCATGAAAGGTAAACATATCCCATATCTGAATAATGTTTTCCATTCTGAAATTCAATTAAACACAACAACCTACTTTTAGAAGGAAAAATACATAATACCTAGACAGAGGGTCATTAGGCGACATATCGCTTTATGTAGGGTAAACACATGCTCATGTGATGTAAAAACATAGAAGTCAAATACCACAGAGAGGGAAACAAAATTGGTTACCTTACAATTTACACCATAGGGTTTATGCAAGGGAGAGATTAAATCTTCACCCATAGATAATACTCGATGGAATGCATTGTGTAGTGTTTTCTTATCTATGCACAAGACGCGAACTCAGAAAGGCAATTCGAGAGTGTTTTCCAAATGCTTATAAAAACACATAGGGTTATGTAACTGTATAACAAGTAGGTAGGAAAATACCATTCGCGTTCCAAAGAGTTCGATATGTTTTACTTCTAAGTCGAATCAAGAAGGAGTGAGATTACACTGATGAGGAAGGTAAGAATCTTAGCGCGAAGTAAAGACAACTGCAAACACATGCTTTTAATATTACTGTATTTTTAAGGATCACTCAATCAATTCTAGAACAGACAAGAAAACCAGTAAGATTTCTTAAGAGACAAAATGATACATCTTTTATTGCAATAGGAGACAAATTCCCATAGTAATACATTCAAATCACAACAATGAAATTCATTACACTATGATAAGGTTACATGTCATGCGCCGGAAGGAAGCAGGGTAATGTCAAGCCTTCTCCATCATTGTCTTTCGTTCAGAACCAGGTCAAATATCCTAGCCAGCCAAACGACAAAGGAAGAAAATGCAGAGTAAAATCCCTCTCTGTGCCTAGAGTAAACCAATACATTGATTTACCTCAGTCTCGACCAAATATTAAGGAGGTATATACGCAACGTTACTTTTCCATGTGATGTTAACAAGGTGGCAGGTTTGTATTTGGACACGGTGGCTGAATGACTTTTGAGGAAGGTACTTTCGCAAACTACATTAATGGTTTAAGGAGAAATTTTAACACTCGACTGTCATACCTAACCTCAACCATCAGGTTAACTTATTCTGGAGAGCTATGGCATTCAGTTAGGGATGTGACATTGCATTCCAGTCACATCCACCTTGTCTAGTCAGGGTTTCGACTACATGTTGTTCTAGACTCGTTAAACAAACTCCAAGCTAGTGACTAATATTGTTGGGAGAACCCTAACAACCATTAATGATAAGTTTATGGTTGACCATGTCTTATTATTAGTCTAAGTCTTAATTATATGTCTTACAGGAGTTAGGTTAATAGTTATTACGTATTAATACAATTACCCACAAAACTAGCTGCGACTTGCTTATCAAAACCGACACCATACTTTGATCGAGTCATGCATAAAAATACTATACTATATATATAGAAATGTACCCTAGCGCAATTTTATGAGTTCTTATGTAAATATATATATAATTACGATGGAATATAGTATCATATGCTAACTCAAATGTGGCGTTGTTAAACAATCAAATATGGTGTTATTATTGTTAAGGTTGAATAGTTATATCCAAAACTATTCATACATATAACTGTGTTTAAAAGTTTATCAACCATAAAAACTATAGGATAGTGCAATAGTGAATAAGTCCACTGGTATAGTAGTGGATAGACTATGGGATATTTTTTCCTTGTGATGATTATGCAGCATAAGTGTGGTTTCATTCGATGTGACTACAAAGTCAAATTTTAGTCTACCTAATATAGCACCTATGTCTGCCCCTACTAGCTTCTCCTTGAGATGGTCGTGGACCTGCCTGCGTTGTTGGTGATGAATGAGATTTTGCACTTGCTACGATTGAAATCCCTATGGCGACTATCCTTGGTGCAACTCTATTACCATATGGAGGTGGCCTTGAGCCCCCTCACCTAGGAAATGTCCTAGGGGCCTTCCCTATGAATCCAAGACGATGCAGAAAGGTCGATCTCATACCTCCATTTAAGTTCATGTGTTTCTCAACATAACATGCATTTTTAGTAGCTTTCGCTACTGAAGATGGTTTCCACATCCACACCATGGCTCTTATCTTATGGTTTAACCCATAGACAAAGTGTTCTTCATGTCGTTGATCATTATCCATGTATGAAACATATTCTACCAATTCCATAAACCTGATCTCATATTCTTCTACGGTCTTGTTTCCCTGTACTAGAGTATGAAATGCTCCCACTTGTTGTTCCTCGTAGTAAGCAGGTAGATATTTCCTTCAGAACCTTTCCTCAAAAAGTTCCCAAGAGACAATTTCCAAGGTAAGGTGCAATTTCTTCTCGAGGTTGCCCCATCAATTCAGGGCACTGTCTCTTAACTGAAAAATCACTATCTTCACCTTTGATGTGGACGCATAGTCTCTTAAGATGAAACACCTTGTCATGCCTTCCAACCATGCCTCTGTGCGTTCACTGTTACGACCCCCGGAAAATTTGAGAAGTTTGATCTTCTGCAGTTCTCTAGCGATGTCTTCGGGTGGAGGGCCTCCCCCTAAATCCCTCAACGCTTCAAGATTACCCATTCTAGATGGTGGGGGTTCCACTTTTATCCCTACTAGCTAACTCCCCTTTAAAGTCTCATTTATGGCCTCCAAAGAGCGCAGAATGAGGGCTAATTATGGTGATGGTTGTGGCGGTGTTGGTGGTCCCTGTGAAGACACCCCTCTGCCTTGATTTCCTTGAGTCCTGACCATTCTGTATAATTGGATCTGCATCGACCAAAATTTTGTCAGGGTAAGTCTATGATAATTCACATTTGTGCAACTTAAACTAGAAATCAAGGTTAGGCGTACGTTTTTTTTTACTTGTCTATAAACAGACGTTACTCTCTTTAGGGGAAGTGGCTAGGTTAGGGTTAAAGCATCTAAGCTTGATGTCTTCGCCTAAGAAAACTATTGACCCTTTCGCTTGGTAGTTACGCTAGCATTGTACCACACTCACCAAAGTGCATGAAATCCCTTATTTGGTGCTTTCTATTATACCACCTATTCTACCCTAACTATTCCGCACAACATGCATCAAACTCCCGCTACTCTACAAGGACTTTTAACCTTTATAAATTATAAAAAATTACACTATTACATTAATTAATCATAGGGATATATATATGATTAATAACATAGGCTTCAAACCCACTATTACCATTAAAATTTTATAATGTTAATACGTTGTGCACATTATGCTCCCTTGTGGGCTTGGTGCTTGGCTTTGGCTTGGTGTTGGGATTTGACATTGATAATGTATTATGTGGAAGGTGCTTGAATCGATGGTTGTGGACATGGAACTTAGCTGTTTGGTTAAATTGGATAATTGGAGATTATACTTCAGGATAATACTTTATTACTATTAATAATTTATTTATTTATATATATGAATTTATTTTGTAAAGGAATATACATGGCACATTGGTGTTAGGGAGCTTTGTCAAGGCACTTGTAATTCATGGTGGATGAACCCCAAAATATTTTTTTTTTTATAGCTTTATATTAATTTTTTTATTTTATTATTATTATTATCATTTATTTTTTTTATAATTAATTTTTTTTTTCTAAACAATTTAAGATTTTTTTTCTTTTTAAACCTACATTAAAAGAAATTTAAGAGAATTAAAAAGAATTAAATAAAATAATTTTAAAGGAAATTAAAAATAATTAAAAATTTTCAATTGAAGTCGGGCATCGTGGGTGCAAGAGGCCCACGTGCCCGCCTCCCCCATTTCCCGCCTGCCCAAGCTAAATTAATAATAATAATAAAAAAACAATCACACAAACCCTAATGGGACCCAAGCCTCAAATTCACTGCTGCGTCCGTCGATGGCCTCTCTCTCTGTCTCATGGTTCCCCCTTCATTGTGCATTCTAGACCTGTGGCTTCCTTCTGGATCATCTTTGGTGGCTTGGTTCTTGCCTCTATGCTACAGTCGATGACCGCCAACACAATGGCAAAGGGAAGAGCCAACGACCCCCAATTCCATCCACCGTCTCTTCTTTTGGGGGTAGTAGGCCCTGTGTATCCAGTTGTCATGGAGCTCCTGCCCTCTTCCAGACCCTGTCCATGACCACGACCATGTCTAAATCCACTGCCACCACCACATTTGCTCTGCACTTTGCTTGCGTGTTGGTAAAAGTTTCTCCTGCAGCGTTTAGGTTCTTTGTCAAGGTTTGGCTTGAGCATTGGTTTGTATGTTGTCCTAGTTCTGGTTGACCGTAGTGCATAATGGATGACTCGTGGATCATTGTGGTTTTTACTGGCCTATGTTCTGTTTTGTTGCTTGGCACTAGCTCGGGGAATTTGAGATTGAATCTTGGCCTTCAAACCTCAAGCTTGACCGTGCATGGAGGAATGGTTGAGTCGTCTAGTTTGAGTCGCGGAGATCATGGTTTCAATCCTGGAAAAAAAAATGCTCCCTTTATAACACATTTCACAACAAGCTTTACGCCTGGTTTGTTGGTAAATTGTTTACATTACTTAGTGGAAGTCGTGGGTTCAAACTTGGCTAATGCTCCATTTTTGGCTTGATTTCGTATGTTGTTGCTAACTCGTATTGTATGTTAGTGTTTTCTTATGGGCACTGGTTTGTAAGTAGTTATTTTGGTAGTTGACTTGTGTTGTTGATGGTTGCAAGTGCATGGCTCTCTGGATCCCTTGGCTTTATCGCTGGGTCTTTTCCTCTTTCTCGCTGGTCATATCTCTATCATCACTGTCAAAATTTGCAAGGGAATACGACAAGCAAATGTGTTCTTCCGACTATTGTGCTAGATATCATTTGCTGGTTTCTTGGTATGGTGGTGTGGCTTCAGGTCTTCCACTGCTAAACTACATCCAAAGACTAGCCTAGTATATACAACGTTGCTTAATCTTTGTTGTTTTTTGGGCCGATTTCTGAGAATAGTATACAGTGATGGTTTTCCATAACAATGATTTGCTTTCATTGCTAAGTTTGGTATGGTATGTGATGCATAATTTGCATGTATATTTGATCTAAACATTTTGTTGCATCTTCATGACTAGATGTATGATTGTTGTAACAAGGTTCCAGTATGCAATTCGAAACTCATATTTCGAGTAGTGAACACGTATGCTTCCCATTTGTGCTTGATGTATGCGCTTGGCTTGGTTTGGCGCTTAGGTGTTAGGCTCGGTCTAGTTTGGTCATTGGGTGCCTTCTTTAGGTAAGGGTTTGTAGGGTCATTTTTATTTTTCTTTGTTTTTTCTTTTCTTTATTTGGAAGGTCTGGGTTCCATTCCCATCGACCACCATATCCCACGGCTCTTGGTTACA
>ML785166.1:197927-222216 GCA_009831015.1 Picea engelmannii
GAGTTGGTAGGAAAAGAAAAAAAAAGTTATTGAAGTTTTTTGTGATAATAAAAAAGTACCCCTATCCCTATCAGGGATAGGGATAGTGTATCCCATGATTGTTTGGTGTACCCATTCTGTTTATGATATCAATCAATGGTGCGAAGTAGAGTAGTCTGGTAGTTCGCAAGGCTCATAACGTTGAGGTCACGGGTTCAAATCCCATCTCCGCCAGACCAGAAGATAAGAAGTATTTTGGTCCAGAAAGGATTACTCTCTTCATTCTCATTTTATAATTGAATGAAAAGTAAGGAAAAGAAAAGATACGATCAATACATGAACTATTCATTTTCATATTCCATTTGAATATGGTGGGTAGCGGGGATGGAACCCGCATCTTCTCCTTGGCAAAGAGAAATTTTACCATTCAACCATACTCGCATTTTATTCGTTATGAATATATGATATTTTCATATAATTTGAACATAATATAGAAAATACATATATCTTCAATCCCATTCGTAAGTGGATACCATTTCTTAATGGTCCAATTCTTTTTTCCATTACGGAAAACCCCTCCTCCTTGGACCTGAAGGAAAAGGCCCTTCAGAAGAGCTATAAAGCCCTCCGGGAGGGGGGGGGGGGGGGGGGGGNNACAAAAAGGACTGATTCCTAAGATGCCTACCACAGTCCTATAAGGACAAAATCGAGTTCGACAACCCCAAGACCTTAACGGAAGTTTTCAGGAAGGCTCGAATGTGCTATGATTAGTACAAGCAATGGTCTAAAATTCCCAAGGCTTGGAAAGACAAGAAACATGATCGAATGAACCAACGAAAGAAGGGCCATCAACCAACCCCTTTCTGGAATGCACCAAAGAATTTCCCAAGGAAATATTTTCACTCCAATAACCAGAAAACCAAAGAGGGAGGTAGACCAGTTAATATGGGAACCAAGAAGTTTGGGGAGAGCCCCAGGAAACCGTTAAAATGATGGGAGTGTGGAGAACCTCATTTAAGGAGGAACTGTCCACATTTAACTTTTGTAGCAAGGACCGTAGTTCACAACCTGCAAGAGGCCTCTATAGTAGGAGATGTGGGAAGAAGATTACACAGAATCAATGCAGCTGTGAATGGCTCACAAGCTGATCACCAATCCACTATAGTGGAACTTGAAGGTAAAGTTAATAATAATCGTATTTTTGTTTTAATTTCTCCAGGAGCTACTTTGAGTTATGGTGCTCCTGGTGTAGTTGATTCAAACAAGCTTAAGAAAGTAAAGCATACTAAATCTTGGTTAGTACATCTAGCAACCAGGACAAAAAGAAAAGTAACAGATTTCATTTATGATTGTGAATTCGGTTTAGATGGTCAAAATACAAATATAAATATGAATATTTTACCGTTAGGGTCGTATTACATAATCATTGGAATGGACGGGTTGGAGAAACATAAAGCAATTTTGGATTTTTATGAAAAATCACTTACTTAGAGAGACAAAAACAACATTGTTAGGACAATACAAAGCATCGAAAAACCAGTCTCAATTAGGCAGATTTCAACAATGCAGTTTAAGAAGTGCATGAATAAAGGTTGTTAGATTTATTCTATTCAGGTGACAAATCTATTGGAAAAAGAAAATAAACACATCCTAGAAGATTTTACCATCTTACATGAATTTAGAGATTTGTTTGTAGACAAAATACCATAACTATCCCCAAGAAGAGAGATAGATTTCTCTATCGATATGTTGCCTGGATCAAACCCTATATCTAAGGAACCCTACAGGAATAGTTTACCTGAATTGGCAGAGTTGAAAATTTAACTACAAGAACTATTGGGAAAAGAATACATCAGACCAAGTGTCTCACCATGGGGAGCACTAGTCCTTTTTTTTAAAAAGAAAGACAAAAATTTAATATTCTGCATTGATTATAGACAATTAAACAAAATGACTGTTAAGAACAAATATCCCCTTCCCAAAATCAATGATCTGTTTCACCAAGTGGGAGGGGAAAATATTTTTCTAAATTAGATTTAAGATCTGGCTATCACCATGTCAGAATAAAGGATGAAGACATAAGTAAAACAATTTTTAGAATGAGATATGGACATTATGAATTTGTTGTTATACTGTTTCGTCTCACTAACGCACCAACAACATTTATGTGTCTAATGAATATCATTTTCATTCAGTACTTGGACAAGTTTGTTTTGGTGTTTATTGACAACATTCTAGTGTATTCAAAAAAAGAATAAGAACACAATGAACAACTAAATATAGTATTGCAGACCCTAAGAAAACACAAGCTATATGCAAAATTTGACAAATGTGACTTCTACCAAAAGAGAATACAGTGCCTAGGACATGTA
Source organism: Picea engelmannii (assembly GCA_009831015.1). Classification (NCBI taxonomy): domain Eukaryota; kingdom Viridiplantae; phylum Streptophyta; class Pinopsida; order Pinales; family Pinaceae; genus Picea; species Picea engelmannii. Next base: position 200,279 of record ML785166.1, read on the forward strand.
ATATATGAAGAAGGTATTGCAGGTGACCCAGAGAAGATAGGAGCCATCATGGAATGGCCTATCCCTAAGGATGTGGCGGACATTCAATCATTCATTGGAATTACCAATTACTACCGTAGATTTATCGAGGGATTCTCTAAGATTTCATACCCAATCACATCCCTACAGAAAAAAGGGGACCAACTTTATTTGGTCGCAGAAATGTCTGGACAATTTTAATAAGTTCAAAGAATTGTTAACAACCACACCTATTTTAAAGGTTGTAGACCCTGATAAAGACTTTATCGTCTGCTTTGATGCGAGCAAAGAGGGATTGGGAGGTGTCCTAACTCAAGAAGGGCATGTTATTTGTTACGAGTCACAAAATATAAAAGAGCATGAACGAAACTATGTCACAGATGACTTTGTAATCCATGCGTTAAAAATGCGGTGACACTATATAATGGGAAGAAAATTTATGTTTATAAATGATAATAGTGGTGTGAAATTCATATTTAGTCAACCAAATATTAACGCAAGGTAAGCAAGATGGTTGTCCTTCTTGAGAGAATTCGATTTCAAAGTAAGACACATCAAGGGTAAGGAAAAAAAAGTGGTAAATGCCTTAAGTAGAAGAATTCATGCATTTTTTGAAATATGTATTAGCAGGAAAGAAAGAGACATTGAACAAAGGATAAACGTTGCAAGTGGCAACCAAAAAAAAAGACATCAAAACAATGGTAGATTTACAAAGTAATGCAGAAGATTTGAACAGAACAGATCTGAGTTTGGACATAAATGGACTATTAAGATTCAAAAATAGGTTGTACATACTAGAGTCTATTGAATTAAAGCTAATAATTTTGGATGAAGTACACAAGAATCCATATTCTGCTCATCTGGGATACCAAAAAATTGTAACAACATTGAGAAAGTTGTTTATTGGCCTAGCATGAAAGGTGAGACAACAAAATACTTATCTAAGTGCATATATTGTCAACAGGTGAAGGTTGAACACCAACACCCAACTGGCCTGTTACAGCCTCTACATATACCAGAATGGAAGTGGGAGACTATCTCATTGGATTTTATCATAGGTTTGCCTAAAACTCAAAAATAAAATGATTCAATTATGGTAGTAATTGATAAACTTAGCAAGTTTGCACATTTTATTCCAGTGAAATCCAATTATAAATCTATTAACATCACTGAAATATTTATGAAGGAAATTTTTAGACTGCATAGTATTCCTAAAATGGTGATTTTGGATCGAGATGTCAAATTTACATGCACATTTTGGAAATAATTTTTTGCAGGGTTAAATACTAACTTGAATTTTAGCACAAGCTACCATCCACAAACAGATGGAAAAAATGAACGAACGAATCAGATTGTGGAAGATATGTTACGAATGTACATAAGGATGAAACTTAGTGGAACTTGGGTACAACAATGGTTATTCGACATCGGCTAAGATAAGCCCCTTTGAGGCACTGCATGACAGAAAGTTTACAACTCTGATTAGCTAGGATAACCCAGTTGACAGACTCATGATGGGACCAGAAATGCTCCAGGAAATGGAGAAAATGGTAAAAAGGGTACAATAGAATTTAAAAGAGGCACACGATAGACAAAAAAATTACGCATATCTGAAAAGAAGACATAAGGAATTTCAAGTTGGAGACCATGTGTATTTAAAATTCAAAGCAAGAAGAAGTTCATTAAATCTAGGAAATTGTTCAAAGTTGTTGCCTGGGTTTTGTGGCCCCTTCCATATCTTAGCTCGAATTGGACCTGTGGCATTTCAACTTGTACTTCCTGCAAATTTAAAAGTTCATAATGTATTTCATGTTTTTTTGTTAAAAAAGTATATTCATGATCCTACTCACATTATTGATTCGAACATGGTGCAGGTGGAACCAGAAGGAAAGTTCCAAGTAGAACCTCTGCACATTCTAGATAGGAAAGAAACAATACTATGGAACAGAGCCATCGCCCAGGTAAAAGTGCAATGGAAGTACTTTAGTCCTAAGGAGGCCACTTGGGAATTGGAGGAAGATTTGCATAAATCTTATCCAACCTTGTTCTGAGAAAGGAACGAACACTGAGGACAATGTTGTACTTAAGGGGGAGAGGATGTAAGATTCCCAAAAATAATTAATTATTAAAGTCTGTATGCACTTAGGAATTTATTTCCATTTTTAGCAAATTCATATTTGGAAAATTATTGTCATTTATGGAAATTTCAAATTTAGAATTTTATTATTTGTAATTAATTATTGTGATTATTGGGAAAGGATTTGATTTTCCCAGCCAACTCTTTGACTATGACACATGTAAAAGAGAAATATTTTTTATATTAATTGCTAAAGGAAAAATGGAACAACCAGGTTGAAATCAGCTGACCATGACTCCATGAGTGGGGAACAGACTTGAACTACCTGAGGGATGAATTTTACAAGTGGAAAATGAGGAATTTGGCCACAAGAAGCGCTTGAAAATCATGGATTTGTAAAGCTACGAAAATTCCCAAAGGGGGGAAAATACCTAGGCACAAGATGCTTTTTGATATACAACATATGGGAGGAGGCAGGACACTGCTGAGTATGTTGGAGAAAGGATATCACTTGCTGTTATGATCACTATTCTGAGTGTGAGGCAAGAGAGAAATCTGATCTCAAAGAAGACTATAGCGAAAGAGGAGCATTGGAATTCTCCCGTATGGACTCATGGTCAGGCTAGGGGTGAACAAAACAAGTAGTTTTGGTTGTTCTAATACTGCGGTTGGGTGGAACTTAGCTATTCCATTTGTGTTTCAGCATCGATTTCATATATTTTCTTCTACCTGTTCTCTTGATGAATACTTTATTGTGTATTAAACTAACATGGATGAGTTGAATATGTGATAACTACTTATTCATGTGACGTACTCTCTGAACATAAATAGTGAAGAAAATACAAGTTCAATATGTTGTTTGATATTAGGAATATGTTGGTATAAATATAAATGTGGATTTTAGATATAAGAATAAATGAAGAATTATTAAAGATTTCTACAGGTCAAATAACCTTAAGTACAGATCTACACGAAGTGTTTGTGTATGTTTTTCCAGGTATATATATATATATATATATATATATATATATACACATTCAATTGAAAGAGAACAGAAGTATTATTGTGTCAATCATAACCTGTACCATATATATATATATATATATATAAGTATTCAACTTAAGGAATTGTAGATTGTTGCAAATGCTCAAACGAAATTTGGAATGAATACAAGAATAGAAATGTATATATATATATATATATATATATTGCTGCATATATAGATATTTAGAACTCCATAAACATATAATACTCATACACAGAAAGATTATAGACAATTGAACCACAGGAGATTTCAAGTAAACTTCCATTGATAAAGACTATACCAAAGGCTTAGAAAATTACAATTTCTTCTACACCACAGTAAACCCATAAACGAAGATTTAATGTTAAATAATAAATATTACAGAGACTGTTCAATATGTAACAATATTCATTTGGGTTTTTTGAAAAAGTTTGTATCCATTCATAATAAAATGATAAATGATTTGTATAGCGAGAGTCTCCTTGTCCAAACCTTTACAACAAAGTAGCCTGGGTAAGGACCCGGTGCAACTAGAACCGAACCTGAACTTCTAAAACTAAAAAACCAGAATCGGAACTCAAATACCTTTTTCGAGTAAGGTGATTTGCCTTGATTCATTGACCGCGAATAGTTTAAATCCTGCAAAGGGAAATCGACAATTATTAAACAGTGTTAAGAAAGAAATCAACGAAATTAAATATTGAAGATTCAAATATGAATAGTACTTAGATTGAGGTTGGTGTGGGTGTTTTCCCATCATCGTCACTGAAGAAAACTGCCCACAACCCGAGGGGGAGGAGTGGAACCAGAAAATACTGATGGGTACCCTCGCAATGAAACAGGGGTCGCATCATTACTTTTGTAGCTGAAATAAATAATCGAATGCTCCAAATTGTAGTTAAGCAAGAGAATAATGCTAAACATTTAATACATAGGTAACTGAACCAAGAACTACAATAGAAAGACATGAATTAAATAATAAAAAATATAGTCAAACCATACAGAGAGAAGTAATGTCTACCACGAATAAGAAATTAAAGTGTGAATCCACACAGTGCTAGGATAATTTCCCCGAATCGCGACTGTATTTTTCCATCTGTAAAATGTACCCTTGTTTTACCAGAATTGTTTGGACTCTGATCTTGAACTACCAAGACACCCAAAATATTTATATCAAAAATCAAGAACATATGGGATTGAATCACATACTGGGAAGGGTGTACGAGTTGTAATGAACCTCAAATTTACGATAAAATAAATTATTTTGTATCATAAACCTCTAAATTCATATATATTCTTTTGTATCATAAACCTCTAAATTCATATATATTTACTACAAAGGAGATAGTATTTACTTTTATTATAAACACTGAGAGGTACCCATGTTTTGTATATCACAATATGTTTCTCTATGCCAGTCATCTTACTTGGATGGATAAGGTTAAGAGGACCAACTCTAAAAATTTTTATCCTTGATCTTGTCTTTATTCCCTTGTGTCTATGTTTACATACTAATTTAGACTTAGAAACCATAGTCCTAGTCTATCCTCAATGCAAGTCCTCTATGTTACATGTAGGACTAAAATATTAAAAATTCTTTTGTATATAAAAACAAACTATGTGTCTTCTTTAGAGGCACGGTGTAGGGACTAGAACCCTTAGTTGGACATAGGGTTTTGAAGAGACACTTAGAAAACTTGTTCGTGGTTCATTTCTTCAATGAATACCCAATAATCATGATTAGCGTCCTTCCAGTTGGTAACTAACTACGAGTTTGGGTAACGAAATTGAAACGAAAACCTCAACTGACTCGAACTTAACTATGGGCTTCTTCACGGAGTCTCATATGAACAATGGGATAACTATAAAGACTTATTTGGAAATAAATGACCCCGATTTGTCATGTCATGGAGGGTTCCTCATTAACTTCATGACTTCTCGAACTAAGAGGAGAGGTCTGTCTGTCAGAGGAAGTTAAAGCTTCTTGCATCTGCTATTAATGGGAACTTCGGGTATGCGTATTTTTGAAGATATCTCACATCCTTTTCTCCAACCGAGTCATGACATATCAGCCCTAACACATGACCAGAACCACCATGGTACCCTCAACATTTATTTGGTTATCAAAGTACTTCTCTTATGGTTGAGGGTGTTTCCTTAGTCATTGTGAGGCTCTCAAGATAGCTCTGTGTGTTGTTCCTCCACAGGAAGGAAAACTCAAGTGGAGACTGCTACCTAGTGGGATAGACCACGCAATCACATCCTCTTGTAAGTCTCTGTTTCGAACGCTAAAATACTATCTAAGGTAGAATGAAATTTTGAAAGAATCATTATCGTGAGAACGCCTTCTATTATGTACCCTGGTTATAATATCTTTATTAGACATCCCTGGTCACTATTCTTTTAAAATAAATCTTTGGTCTAAAATTGCTTTACCTCTGTGGCGTCTACCTCCTATGTTTTTTTATTTCTATTTTTGTTCTTCCTGAAAGAACCTCAAGTAGGTTTTCTAGCCCTGTGAGTAGTCCACCGAGAGATTGAGCGATTTTCTTAAGGGGTGGAAGCTTCCTTTTGATGGTAGTGTAATATATATATGTCCTTCTTTCGCTTCCCTTGTAAGGGGTGGAGCCACCCTTTTGTAGATCTGCCTGTCCATCGACTATTTCTTACCCGAATAATTACTTTATTTGAGTTTATTTCCTTTTCTCTGTGGTGCCTCGAACAGACTAAAGGGAGTCCTACAGTGTGTAATGTTATGAGTTGGTAATGAAACCTTGTCTCCTTTATGGTGGGTGATCAATTTCCTCCACTTGAATACCATAGGGCGAAGATTCAATTTTGTTGCTGGTTATGACTATTTGCTATAATTTGGTTCATGAAACTTAGATTTAACCCTTTCAATAAATTCCACGTCCTGTGTGAAATTCTTGTACTATAGCTTCGAAATGTTTGAATAGTTTGTAAAATAAGGGTTTTACCATTGACATGTTTTTTTGTAAGAGATAACTTAAGAGATCTCGTACTGACACTAATGGTGGGACCCTGTTGATGCGAGTGTACCCATCAGGACTACTCGAACCTCTTTTCCTCAACCTGGGATATTTTTTCAAACAGAAAGTGACAAGGAAAGGAATGCCAGACTCCAAGCATGAGTTAAGTATCGTTCAACCTCAAACTGTTCTCAATATTCATTGTCATGTTGAATGATTTCCATTCTTTTAAATTTGTATACTATACTAATGTTTTATAATGATAAAACTTGCAGGGATGTCGACCATACCAGGTTCTCGGATGTCGGTTCTTATCCATCATTCTAAAAGGTATTCGGGTTCCCTGTACAACGCCTCTCAGATTTATCTTTCCAAGTACTAGGACTGAGAATCAACGCTGTGTCTATTTTTGTTAAAGAGGGGAGTTTTGTCCCGATTTCCGGTGTCGATCGGTTTAAGGGTACTTCTGATTATTAGGTTGATAATTTACTGTCAGAGGGGAATAACATGCTTGCGGGAGTTTGGACTGATATTATAAGACTTTTGAGGGTTTAACCCTGGATTTCTTTTCTTGTGTAATGTAATTGAAAGAAAAATATCAGGGTTAGCTAATCTAAATTTTGCCTAACAGTTTTGTCGTTTTTCATATTAACTAGGATGTTTTACAACCAGAAAAGTTTCTCAAGTTCTATTCTATTACTTATGTGTCATTGTAATCAATGGTTTCACTATGGTCAAATAGGATTGTTATTTCCTTAAATTCCTATTTATTTACAGAATTTCTATGGAGGATTAAATAACTATTTGTCTTCCATTTGTATGTGAATACTGTTGGGATTGAGATCGAAAAGGAAACCTACAGTCATATAGGTAGGAAACCACTTGTAAATTTCTGGAACCCGTTTTAATTCAAAACTTGAAAAAGATCTTTCGACCACTGTACATACTCTAATCATAGGGAGTTACCTAGGTACAAAGTCCTATACAATATTTATTCCTACCTTTATATTACATGTTGTCCACTTCCATTGGAATACGCAAGTATATATATATCTATATATAATGATCATAATTTCTATCATACCTGACCTTTATTTATTTTTGGATTAATAGGTATATACATAAAACCTCAGTTTATACCATAACTCGATGAATAATTGCTTGCAGAAATATATAAGTACCCTGTGAATACCCTATGTGAAATCTTAAATGAAAACTCGAATTACATAAACATATTTGAATACTATAATGCATATCTACTCGTGATTACCCTATAGATATCTCTGGATGGTAATAATCTAGTTTACAAAGGAATCATTTCTAGAATTTAACCATGCCAATTCCTTCCGTTTGTCATAACAATTAGAAGGTAACTTCTAGTATTTTTTCAGACTCTAACTTAACCATGAAATGACACTTAGCATTAGATTCATAAGGCAGTCTGCGAGTTTTTATAGTTCTTATATTCAAACAGATTTCGCCCAGATTATTGTATCTATACAGAATCTAATAGGTGGAATGCAACTGTGACTAAATTATTCAATAGAGATGGAAAATAATTCTATTAAGATTTTACATTTACATTACAACAAATATATGATCATTCAGACAGAGAATGAGAACAATTTTATTTAGATTTAGCAATTTCATTAAATTAGAGATATGCTCATTCAGATAGGTAAGAAAAGGATTACATATCTGAACCATTTGTGGAAAGATGAATGGAACAACCACGTTTCTCCCAACCGTAGAATAGGGAAGCCAAATCCCTTGCCCTATCCACCCCCTAGGATGACCATGAATCCATGAGGGAAAACTTGCAATTTCCTCTTTATCAATCTCTTCCTCTATCAGTAATCTTCTCCTTGCCTCACACTCAGCAAGTAGTGTTCATCACAACAAGTGACCAGAAATATTATTTCCCAGCATACATGGCACCGTCCTGCCTCCTCACATATGATACTTATCCCGACCATCTTTTTTTGCCTAGGTCTTTTTCCTCTCTTGGGAATTTTCGTAGCTTTCTAAATCCCTGATTTTTAGGGGCTCCTAATGGCCAAATCTCTAATTTTCCACTTGTAACAATCATCCTAGAGGTAGTTCCAACATGTTCCCCACTCATGGGGTCATGGCCAACTGATTCTAACATGGTTCTTCCATTTGTCCTCCTGCAATCAATATAAAATATTTTGTTTTTACACAAGTGTCATAGTCAAATAGTTAGTTTGGTCAAATCAGATTTATGCCCAACAGTCATAATAATTTATTAAAATTATCAAATTTGAAATTCGGAATTGCCATAAATGGCAAAAATTTTCCAAATTCGAATTTACTAAAAAAAGAATAATTTTCCAACAAATTTTTAAATTTCAAAAATACTTTATTTTTTTTTTTTTTTTTTTTTNCAACATAAAACTGTCCTCATTATTCGTTCCTTTCTTTTAACAAGATTGGATGATCTTTCCGCAAATCTCCCGCCAACTCCCAAGTGGCCTCCTTAGGACTAAAGTGTTTCCATTGCACCTTTACCTAAGTGACGGCTCTGTTCCAAAATGTTATTTCTCTCTGGTCCAGAGTATGCAGGGGTTCCACCTGGAACTCGCCTTCGGGTTCCACCTCCACCAATTTCCAATCAATCATATGAGTAGGGTCATGAACATAATTTTTCAACAAAGAAACATGAAATACATTATGAATTCTTAGATTAGCTGGTAGTGCAAGTTGGTATGCTACGGGTCCAATTTGAGTTAGTATCTCGAAGGGCCCATAAAACCTGGGTGCCATCTTGACAAAGTTTCATAACTTCAACAAACTTTTTCGGGTTTTGACCTTCAAATAAACATGGTCTCCCACTTGAAATTCCAAGTGTCTTATTTTCTGATCTGCATAGCTCTTCTGCCTGTCTTGTGCTTCTTTTAAGTTCTGTTGTACCTTCCTTACCATGTTCTCCATTTCCTGGAGCATCTTTAGTCCAACCATACACTTTCTGTTATCCCAGCTAATTGGAGTCATACACTTTCTGTCGTACAGTACCTCGAAAGGGATTAACTTAGACGAAGTTTAGTGCCCATTGTTATATGCAAATTCTACCAAGTGTAGATAGTCTTTCCACTTGTTCAGTTTTGTTCTTACGTACATGTGGAGCATATCCTCTATGATTTGGTTTGTCCTTTCAGTATGTCCATCTGTTTGTGGATGATAACTTGTACTGAAATTCAAATTAGTATTTATCCCTCCAAACAATTCCTTCCAAAAAGCGGATGTGAATTTTACATCTCTATCTGAAATAACCATTTTAGGAATACTGTGCAGTCTAAAAATTTCTTTCATGAATATTTCAACAATGGTTATAGCTTTAAAAGTAGACTTTATAGGAATAAAGTGTGCAAACTTACTGATTTTATCGATTACAACCATGATAGAATCATTTTGTTTATGAGCTTTTGGAAATCCTGTTATAAAGTCCAGCGATATGTTCTCCCATTTCCATTTTGGTACTAGTAGTGGCTGTAATAGGCCAGCTGGATGTTGGTGCTCGGCCTTAACTTGCTGACAATCTTGGCACCTAGCCAAGCATTCTACTATTTCATTCTTCATATTAGGCCAGTAAAATAGATTTCTAAGTGTTGTTATTGTTTTCTGATATCCTGGATGGCCAGAATACAGTTTCTTATGCACTTTGTCCAAGGCTATTAATTTTAACTCTTCTGAATCTGGTATATAAAGTTTGTTTTTAAATCATAGTAGTCCCTTCTTGTCGATACTTAGATCTGGTTTATTTGAGCTTGTGGTACTTTTTTGTAATTATGCCATTATCTTAGTGTAATTTCCATCGTTAATACCTACCATCCTTATTCTTTGTTCCAGATCACTTTTTGCCCTACTGATATTTATCTCAAATAACCCATGGACTCTTCTCCTTAAAGCGCCTGCTACCTTATTTTCCTTACCCTTGATATGTATGACCTTGAAGTTGAATTCGCTCAAGAAGGCTAGCCATATTGCTTGTCTTGCATTAAGATATGGTTGGCTAAACATATATTTCACCCCGCTATTATCTGTCAATAGTAGAAATGTTTTTCCCATTATGTAGTGTTGCCACATTTTTAAGGCGTGTATTACCGCTGCTAATTCTAAGTCATGAGTGACATAATTTCCCTCATGTTCTTTTAATTTATGGGACTCATAACAAATAACATGTCCTTCCTGAGTTAGGACACCACCTAGTCCTTCTTTACTTGCATCAACACATATGGTGAAGTCTTTATCTGGGTCTGCTACCTTCAATATGGGCGCAGTTGTTAGTAATTCCTTTAGCTTGTTAAATCTGTCTTGACACTTCTTTGACCAGTTAAACTTGGTCCCTTTATTTTGTAATGATGTGAGAGGGTAGGCTATCTTGGAAAACCATTCTATAAATCTGCAATAATATTCGGTTATTCTCATGAATGACCGGATATCCGCTACATCCTTAGGTATCAACCATTCCATAATGACTTTTATCTTCTCCTGGTCTACAACAATGCCTTTGGCTGAAATTACATGTCCTAGATATTGTATTTCCTTTTGATAAAAGTCACACTTGTCAAATTTGGCGTACAGTTTGTGTTTCCTCAACATTTGTAGAACTATTCTTAAGTGTTCATCATGTTCTTCCTTCATTTTATATTAGACCATACTGTCATCGATAAATACTACTACAAACTTGTCTAAGTACTCGTTGAAAATATTATTTTTCAGGCACATAAACGTGGCTGGGGAGTGAGTGACTCCAAAAGGTATGACTATGAATTCATAGTGTCCATATCTTGTTCAAAAAGATGTTGTGTTTATGTCCTTGTCTTTTATCCTAACTTGATGATAACTGGATCCTAAATCCATCTTTGAAAAGATCTTGGCCCCACCTACTTGATCGAACAGATAATTTATCCTTGGTAAGGGTATTTGTTCTTAATAGTCATTTTGTTCAGTTGTCTATAATCGATAGATAGTCTTAGAGTACCATCTTTCTTTTTCATAAAGAGGACTAGTGCCCTCCATAGTGAAATGCTCGGTCCGATATACTCTTTGTCCAATAATTCCTGTAATTGCATTTTTAAGTCTGTCAGTTTTGGTCGACTCATTTGGTAAGGTGCTTTTGAGATAGGGGTTGAACCAGGTAGTAGGTCTATGGAGAAGTCTATTTCCATTCTAGGAGGTAATTCTAGTATCTCATCCACAAACATGTCTCTAAATTCATGTAGGACAGGAAGGTCTTCTAACTTTGGCTTATATTCTTTTTCTAATAGATTCGTTACTTAGATGACATAAACTTGACATCCTTTTCTCATACATTTCTTGAGTTCCTTGGCTGAAACTTGTATGACTGATACAGGTTTTGGTATACCATGGGTGGTTCTAGTAGTGCCAAAATCATCTTTATAGTTAAGTAACTTTGTATAACAATCTAGTACTTCTTTGTGTTGTTTCAACCAATCGATCTCGATAATAATATCATAAGATCCTAGTGGTAGGATGTTCAGATTTGTCCTTATATTTTGACCATCTAAGTTGAACTCAAAATCGAAAATCAATTCAACTACTTTCCTTTTAGTTCTTATTGCTAGTTGTACCAGCCATGATTTTCCATGCTTCAGTTTCTTCAGTTTGTTTGACTCTACTACATCAGGAGTAATATAAATTAATGTAGCTCTAGGGTCAATTAAAATAGAAATTCGAGAGTTATTGATTTTACCTTCAATCTCTACCATGGAGGACTCATGGTCAGCTGGCCGACCATCTATGGTTGCATTTATTCGATGCAGGCTTTTTCCCACGTCACCCACCATTGAAGCTTCTTGCAAATTATGAACAACAATTTTGTTTGTTGAAATTAAACATGGATAGTTCCTCCTTACATGAGGTTCTCCACATTCCCAGCACTTTAATGGCTCGTGAGAGTTGTCCCCAAACTTCTTCATTCCCATATTTATTGGTTTACCACTGCCTTGCGTATTCAGATGATTGTAGTGAAAATCCTTTCTCGGAAAGCTTTTGGCTGCATTTTGATAAGGAGCTATATGGCATCCCTTCTTCCATTGGTTCATTCGATCTTGTTTCTTATCCTTCTGGGCTTTGGGAAACTCTATTCGTTGTTTATATTGGTCATGGCACATTCGTGATTTCCTAAATACCTCACTCAAGGATTTGGGGTTGTCAAACTCAATTCTATCCCTGTAGGATTGTGGTAAAGAACTTAAGAATCACTGGATTTTTACATTATCCTCCCAGATGTACGGTAGGATCCTTAATAGTTCTAGAAATTTATTTATAAGGTCCTCCATCATCACCAGTCTAAGTCATAACTCATAAAATTCTTCTGTTTTCCTTTCATAATAGCTTTCAGAAAGGTATTGTTTCTTGAAATACTTCTTAAAGTCAAACCATTCCAACTGTTTTTCCTTCTTGGCCAATTTAAGGTCTTGCCACCAAATACTATCCTTCCCTTTTAGATTGTATATGGCCATTCTGACCTTCATATTGTTGGAATAGTTGTAGATCTGGAAGTATTTTTTGATATCCAACAACCATGCCTCAGCTTCTTCTCCTTTCGTGGATTCGCCATCAAAGGTAGCTGGTTTAATCTTTTTAAATTCTCCTTCAAGGTGGTCTACTTGTTTTATTTTTCTTTCTGTTTTAGTTTTGTCTTCAGTTGAAGGTGTTCCTTCAGACGAACTATCTCCTTTTTCTATTTCCAGCCCAGAGTTCTTGGATGCCCCCTTGCTTACCTCTTTGTCATGGTTATCATCCTTTGGGATTTTCTTGGTCACTATATTGCGCAACATGACTTCATTTATCTCTTGTTGTTCCTGTTGTGCTTTCTTCAATTTCTCATTGTTTGTTTTGAAAACCTGCAGCTCAACAATAAGTTTCCTCATTGTTTCTAGTACTTACGTAGGAGAGCTTCCGTCACTATTTTGTCTTGGATCTTCATGAGGTCCCTGTTCTAGATTTCCTTCCATTCTGATTTTTGCATCATCCTGAGCTACCAAAATTCAAAGATATTATAAGACTTTTGAGGGTTTAACCCCAGATTTCTTTTTTTGTGTAATGTAATTGAAAGAAAAATATCAGGGTTAACTGATTTAAATTCCACCTAATAGTGTTGTCATTTTTCATATTAACTAGGTTGTTTTACAACTAGAAAAGTTTCTCAAGTTCTATTATATTACTTCTGTGTCATTGTACTCAAAGGTTTCACTAAGGTCAAATAGGATTGTTATTTCCTTAAATTCCTATTTATTTCTAGAATTTCTATGGAGGATTAAATAAATATTTGTCTTCCATTTGTATGTGAATACTGTTGGGATTGAGATCGAAAAGGAAACCTACAAGCATATAGGTAGACAACCACTTGTAAATTTCTAGAACCTGTTTTAATTCAAAACTTGAAAAAGATCTTTCGACCGCTGTACAGACTCTAATCGTAGGGAGTTACCTAGGTACAAAGTCCTATACAATATTTATTCCTACCTTTATATTACATGCTGTCCACTTCCACTAGAATAGGTAAGTATATATATATATATATATATATATATATATATATATATATATATAATGATCGTAATTTTTGTCATACCTGGCCTTTACTTGTTTTCGGATTAATAGGTATATACATAAAACCTCAGTTTATACAATAACTCGATGAATAATTGCTTACAGAAATATATAAGTCTCTTGTGAATACCCTATGTAAAATCATAAATGCAAACTCAATCACTCAATCAATTCTAGAACAGAGAAGAAAACCAGAAATCTAAGTTACATCATTATTGTGATAGGAGACAAAGTCCCATAGTAATACATTCAAATCATAACAACAAAATCCATTACAGTATGATAAGGTTACATGTCATGCACCGAAAGGAAGTAGGGTAATGTCAAGCCTTCTCCATCGTTGTTTTTTGTTCAGAACCAGGTTGAATATCCTAGCCAGCCAAATGACAAGGAAGAAAATGCAGAATAAAATCCCTCTTTAGGCCTAGAGTAAACCAATACATTGAGTTACCTCAGTCTCGACCAAATATTAAGGAGGTATTTACGCAGTGTTACTTTTCCATGTGATGTTAACAAGGTGGCAGGTTTATATTTGGACAGAGTGGCTGAATGACTTCTGAGGAAGGTACTTTCATAGACTCCATTAATGGTTTAAGGAGAACTTTTAAAACTCGACTGTCATACCTAACCCCAACCATCAGGTCAACTTATTGTGGAGAGATATGCCAGTCAGTTAGGGACGTGGCTTTCCATTCCAGTCACATCCACCTTGTCTAGTTATTGTTTCGACTACATGTTGTTCCAGACTTGTTAAACAAACTCCAAGCTAGTGACTAATATCGTTGGGGGAACCCTAACGACCATTAACGATAAGTTTATGGTTGACCATGTCTTAGTATTAGTGTGAGTCTTAATTATATGTCTTACAAGAGTTAGGTTAATAGTTACTAGCACAACCCTAACGACCATTAACGATAAGTTTATGGTTGACCATGTCTTAGTATTAGTGTGAGTCTTAATTATATGTCTTACGGGAGTTAGGTTAATAGTTACTAGCACAACCACTCAAAACCGTGTCTAATGAAGGTCGAAAGGCTGCAACAATGGCCTTCCCCCACCATACTGTTATAGTCTTCCACCTTCGCCGATCTAATATGAAATGTGTGGACAGCCAGAAAATGAAACGTACCTACATACAGAAAATGAAACGCGCGGACAGTGGAAGAAAGCTAGAAAATGAAACACGCAGACAGTGGAAGAAAGCCAACAAATCTAAATGTGGTAATCCCAAAGATTAATCATTTAAAGGTGGCAATCATATACTGCTATAGTAATTTATTAACATGATTAGGTAAATGTTAAAAAGTAAACAGGTTAACGGATGCATTCAAAAATACAAGAAATTTATGAAGAGTAAATCACATTCATTGATTTGGAAGGACGATTAAGAATATGCCAACATCTTCAATTTTTAGCCATTAGATTATAATTTTAGATTAAAATGTAATAAAGTCTACCCATTGTCAATAAGTATACGCCTTTAAACGTAATTACATATTAATACAATTATCCACAAAACAAGTTGCAACTTGCATATCAAAACTGACACCATACTTTGATTGAGTTATGCTTAAAAATTCTATACTATATATATAGAAATGTACCCTAGCCCACTTATGGAAATATATATATATATAGAATTACTATGGCATATAGTATCGTATAGAAATGTACCCTAGCCCACTTATGGAAATATATATATATATATATATATATATATATATATAGAATTACTATGGCATATAGTATCGTATGCTAAGTCAAATGTGGTGTTGTTAAACAATCAAATATGGTGTTATTATTCTTAAGGTTGAATAGTTATATCCAAAACTATTCATACATATAACTGTGTTTAAAAGTTTATCAACGATAAAAACTATAGGATAGTGCAATAGTGAATAAGTCGAATAAGTCCACTTGTATAGTAGTGGATAGACTATGGGATATTTTTTCCTTGTGATGATTACGCAGTATAAGTATGGTGTCATTCGATGTGATTACAAAGTCAAATTTTAGTCTACCTAATATAGCACCTATGTTAAGAAAAGATAAGTGTAAGCTACATAATATAGTATAAATGGGAGAATTACTTTTCTTATACAATCAAAGACTTCTTATACAATCAAAGAATATTTTGAAAACAAATAGTGAAGGCGGAAGGAGAATCAATGACCCTAATAAAAAAAATTATTTGGTAAATTTGGGGTACATTAGGGGTACATTACAGTGGAGGTGTCTTTATATCAGTGGAAGAGGTAGCGGGTTACCCTTTAGATCCACCAGCACAGCACCTAACTGAGCATCCTTCTCGCTATATAGGCTTACTCTATTTTTTTTTTATCCTATCAAAGCAGATCGAAATGGAGTTGGGCTCGTTCCATAATAATCATCCATTTGAAAGTGCATTATATCCCTTAATGATATAGTAATTTCTTGTGATTCTATGAGTTCATTATCCCTTGTGTTTTTATGAGTTCATGATGGTTTTGATGGTGTAAAATATTGTATGTAAAGATCAGCTTATGTTCCTACTGATTCCCTGGTTGATTATTATACGTAACACCCTTGCAATTTGTCGATCGAAATGGAGAAATTTCTGTATGTTAATCATCGTATCATCCTGCCTACACGAATAGATAGAAATTTCCAAGATACATCTCTATTATTTAATGCTTTGAAATCCTGATGAGCTCACTACCACTTGAAGACGCTGGACCTATCCTCCAACGACGTACCCTTGAGATTCGACCGACAAGCACCAGAAGGGCCTAACGAGCTCAAATCTATTTTCTCTTGAGCTGATCTCTGATCCAATATCCGCTCTGGATGGGCTTCTCCTACTGAAAAGAATCTCGCAGAGGGCACACCGTATTAAATAGAGCATGTGGGAAAGTATTACGAACAACACGCCTTACAGTAGTGGCCCACCCATTTCTTTATTTCTGGGATACATATCTGGAGTTTACGCTTTTGGGGGTACAGTCACTATTCTCTTGATCTGGAGCGACTTTGACTGAAGTTTAAGTCGGGTCCCTGAAGTTTAACTTGTTAATTACTTAAGTCGGTTAAGTTTTAATTTATTACATTCAAGATAGAGGCGAATCCTCCCACGATAAGTGTTTTCTCTCAACGTTAATTATTCATTGTCTTAAGTTATTTAAGAGATTGTTTAAGTTATTAAGATTTTCATTGATTAAAACAATAATAAAACGTTGTTGCTCACTGATTGTCACTAATGAATTGTTTTATTTTACAATTAAGATGACAAAAGTTTTAAGTTGAAGAGATGAGATTGTGTCTTGAGAATTTTGTCCGTGTTATTAGTATCCCCGGAAATCCCTTGTCACAATAGAAGTATAGAGTTGTAAAGTAGTGTACTTATCGTTCATGGTGTGATTTGGTAAAATTTATTTATTCAATAATACTTTAATGATAGTGATTGAGCGGGAACATTTTATGGAATAATTTTACTACGATGACAAGAGTTGGATATGATCCTTAATCAACGCAATTATTTTTATTAATCAAAATTTTTCTATAACTATAATAATGATTGGAAGAGTGATTTTATCCTGACACATTATTATAGTGAGGCTTAGAGAGGTGGTGGGAAGCCCTGATGCAGTAAGGTGCATTCTTTAATCTAGTTAGATCACCCTTTAATAGACATGTGATTTACATAAGGATTGCTTTAGGAAGATGTTAGGATTCTTGGACATGCAACTTATTTCAGTTTTAAATTGATTTTAGTTACCTTGCACCTTGAAAGGAGTGTTGATGGTTATTATCCCTTTAGTTAGGTCATTGGGTGCCTTGGAAACCGTGTTGATTTAGACCTTGTGCGCACAATGGACATGAGGTAATTAAAATGATTATTAGATATTAAAATTTTTACTCGAAATGAAATTATTGTGATGGATGAATGCTTTTATGTGAACATAAAATTGTGCCATGATTAACAGAAACTTGTGCCATGATTATATCTGGTAATCTTGCGCCATGATTATATCTGGTAATTGCTCTTGCACCTTGGTTTTAACGTGATATATGATGATTTATGTGTATGATTACTCATGCGCCATGTTATTCATGGATTAGTATTATTAAGGAATGACTAGTTATGTGATTAGATATTACTTGCGCAATGTAGTAAAAGTGAATTAGCAGTCTTGCGCTATGGATCTTGTGGATGTTGTTGTTTACAATTTGTTTTTTCTTGGGTGATTAAATAAAATTTACTTATGAATGATTTATTAATTGTATTCTATTGTACCTTGCTTAACAAAATCAATAACTCTTGTGTTTTAAATTGTTGTTGGGTGAATGATAGATTAATTTAGTAGAATGCTCGTGCGCAATTTAATAATGTGATGTATGACTAGTTGAAGAATTAGGCTCTTCACGCACTTTGATTTTTGTTGATGGATTATTGTTTTAGAAGTTGATTCACACATGCATTAACTATTTTATGTTGATGGTTTAATGTTTTTTAAAGTTTAGATTCGTACATGCATTGTGTATTATTTTTGGTGACTAATTTTTTTAGAAGTTAGATTTGCAAGTGCATTGAATAGTTTATGTTGATGAAGGTTTGTTTTAAAAGTTAGAGATCTCGTGCATAGTGAATAGTTTAGATTGTTGGATGATTGTTTAGAATTGACTTTTTGCACCATGAATTAATGTCGACGTGTCATGAAAAACATGATGATTATCCTTGCACCATGATTAATTGATGAGTTAAGTGCTTTTTGTTTTGGGTTGTTTATGAGTCCTTAGTTTGTATATTTGAGTGCAATGATTATGGTTGCCATTTATTTTGTTATTGCGTCGAAATGTGTATAGTGAATCATGGCTAATGTGTCGGATTTATGTTGCGAATTATTGATATTGAGTTAATGTTGTTTCGTTAATTTATTAGATGAGGGGTCATTATAATGTCACTAAATGGTGGTGTGTAGTTATTAACGTAAAGAATTTTTTGTTTACTTATTGTATTGTCGCTTTTGTTGGTGTAACGATAGTGACGTTACATATGGTATCAGAACTAGGTTCAACCCTGCAACTATGGATAACCACGCATTCCCCTGAACTAAATCCTTGAATAATACTTAAGCACTAATTAAAATTTTAACTTGTCCATGTGGTAATCACGAATAGAGGATGTTGCAGAGATTCAAAACCTGGTGTTGGGGAAGGAGGTGTGAGGCCTCCAGAAGCGTTCATTCCCTAGGAGTCTAACTCCTAAGGGGGGGAACAAGTCCTTGTATAAGAGTCGATTGTTATAAGGGTTTCATATGGTCTGACAAGGTCCTTCCAGGGAAATGTCATAGGCTTTGGCTAATCGTCTATATTGAGATGAGGCCAGGGTGCCTCTACCCCTGAGGGTCCACATTGTGCCAGAGCCAGTACTGGTATCTTTCACGGAGACTCGAGAAGGATGGTTTCACAACTTCATGAGTGCCATGAATGGTTTAACCACCAAGACATGGTTGGAGAACAGGGAGATGTGTTTCGCACTTCGCAGTTATGAGGTCTCCAGCATGAATCTGTGCATGGTGGTCTTCAACTAAAGGGGAGCACTCTTCTATGGTGGAAGATGTTTCTACCTCAACTAAACATGGTCGTCGAAGTCGTGTTATGGGAATGATTTGAGAAAACACTAGCATATTTGGGCCATTTTTCGATGGATGTTTCGATGCTATTGCGACGTTATTTCATTGATATGGAAATGAATCTGGAGTCATTGAAACATTGGTTTATGTGACGTGGCATTTTCGACGAACTTGATCAAACGTCGAAAAAACGACAATATAGGCAAAAGCAACGCATCAATTGCGACAACAACTTTTATAGCAAAAGCAACACATCAATAGAAGTTGTCCTCTCATATGCGATGACAACTTTTCATTGTTTATATAGCTAAACCGTTGCATCAATAGAAGTTGTCGTCGCCTATTCGATGACCACTTTTTGTTTTTTATGTAGCTAAACCGACGCATCAATATAAGTTGTCGTCACCTATTCAACAAAAACTTTTTGTTGTTTATGTAGCTAAACTGACGCATCAATAGAAGTTGTTGTCTCCTATTCGACGTCAACTTTTTGTTGTTTATATAGAAAAATTGTTGCATCAATAGAAACTTTCGTCGCATGGACGACAACAACTTTGCATTGTTTGTATAGAAAAATTGTCACATCAATAAAAGTTGTCGTTGGATATGCGACGACCAAAATTTATTTAGAAAAAAAATAAAAAATTATTTTGGGCATCAATTTTGATATTAATATTAATATTAATATTAATATTAATATTAAATCCCAAAGGGTATTGCATGAGCCCTGTATTGATTTCGCAAAGCCTTGGGACTTCTTTTATGGAGCTTGTCAAAGCTCTCCAAAAATGTGTGGGGATGGAGTCATACTCTTTTTAGATCATTACCACTTCTTCTCCTTAAAGTATGGAGCATGACTGGGAGCAAATAACATGGTTGAATTCTACACCCTCTAGATGTTGATGATAATGACACTTGAAAAAAATATTAGGTGTTTGCAAGTTCTTGGAGATTTTAAGTTGTTGATGGAGTGGGATAATGGAAAATTTAATATTACATATTTGGTCTTGGAGCCAATCATGGCACTATGCTTGGAGAATAAATCTATGTTTGAGGAGACCTCATTTTTCCATATCTACATGGATTTTAATAAAAAATAGGATATGTTGTGAAAATAAGTCATCATGCTACAAGGCTCCTTGTGGAATGTCAATACAAGGACAATTCTCTACTAGAAGCTACTCAATTGTCTATGTTTTGATGTTTGGTTGATAGGTCTTGGGGTAGATATAGAATTATGTTTTCTTGGAGGTTAAAGACAATTCTAGTTATGTTAAGTTTTGTCTATATTGATTTTGTATGGCTATGTAGGAATCATATATGGATCTCTTTTGGAAGATGAAATGTATATGTTTAGGTTAGTATCAGGGAAGATGAACTCAGCCAAAAGGTTATCTTATGTGTATTTTTATTTCCTACTGAGATATCAAATACAATGAGTTTTTCTTTGGATGCAACTAGGGAAATTGAATTTCCATCTGTTCAATTGTAAACCATTTTTCCTAATATGGACATTGCTTGGCCCTACTACAAAGAAAGGTATATCATTATGTCAAATAGACTTGATCTATTGGTACATAATTTTATCAATAAAGGATGACACCATCTAGCCTGAGTCCACACTTGTTGGTCGTAAAACCTTTGGTTCTACTTTGAGCATGCGTGGATAGTATGTCTTTGGATGATCAACATAAAATACTATATGCATACCAAAAAACGGTGGAAGGTTGAACTAGAAGGAACTATTTCATGCTACCTTTATAATGGAGTAAGGACCATACTAAAGAGATTTTATCTTTTGATGATAACCTTTAAACTTTTCCTTTTGCAATTGAATCCAAACTTGTTTTTTGTCAATTGGATCTAGCTCGAGTGGTTGTGAGATGGAGTGTTATCCTCCCCATCTTGGTTTTATTCTTGTAAGGATATGTTAAATTTTCAAGCTTATACATAATCCAACTTACCTTGGGTACCATCCTCATAATGAGGGAAAGTTCCTGGTGGGTTTCCCTAGGAAATGTATTATGCAGATACAAAAAAAAGAAAAAAAATAAGGCAAACTTGGTCACAATATTGGAAAGATGAGGTATTATATGTACATTGTGTCTCTATTTGCATTTTAACTACGAGCACTGTGAAATAGACTAAACCTACTCATGGACTAGAAGAAGTTTCTTACTAAAGGTATTGGCCCTATCTCATTCTTTTGTGATCTTTGAAGTGGAGAATGTTTATGGTGGTATAAGTGCAACATCAATAGGACTAGTTGGTTGAAAATGAAAGAAAGCATGGAAGGGACTATAGTTAGTTGAACTATGAAGTATACAATTATCGACGTTTAGTAAAAGTTATATTTTCATCCCATGTATAAGGGTGCACAATTGGTTATATCTATGAAACAAGTGTACTAAGGTTCAATTGACAACTTCAATTTGACCATCAATCTAAGGGTGGAAATTTGTTGAAGACATTAGTCGTTGTGTCAAGCATAGTCCACTAGGCATACCAAAAATGGATAATAATCATAGAGTCATGGGTTAAAACTATAGAGGAGGGAAATCCCAAATTATACAAACAAAAATGAAGAAAAAGAAGCAACATCAAAGGTTGCAGTATCC
>ML785166.1:222550-252981 GCA_009831015.1 Picea engelmannii
TAATTAAAATGCAGTGGAATGATGTTGTTGTGTCATATCAAGACCCATCCCATAGTCATATGCATCATCTTATATATCAAAAAGATGATCTATATATAGTAGTGTAAGCATAGGTGCACTGCATAGCTTTGACCTCTTAACTTTTTCAAAAGCTCATTGTTGCACCTTGATCTAGATGATGAAGCCGTGTTTCCTCAAATTCCCTTTTAAGATTTAGTTAAATTGTTAGGTCAAGTGTGAGAATATTGGAACAGAGGGTCTATAGAAATTAACCAATACCAACAAAATTTGAATTTCTATGATATTATTTAGCATAGACCAATAGAGAATCACTACCAACTTATCAAAATCAACTCGGATTCCTCCCTGGACAATTTCAAACCCAATGTAAACAATGGATGGCATTGCAAACAAACAGTTTGAAAGGTTTACCTACAACTTATACAACAAAGAGTGTGAAACACCTAGTACAAATTTTGAATATGCTCAACTCATGATTTGTTGAAAATCAATATTTCATCAGGGTACACGACCATGAGTTCATTTAAGGATCGTTAGATCTCACAATTGATTAATCACGTGAATGTTGTTTTTTTTCCTCTACCAATATGACTCTTCAAATTCTCCTTTAACTTCATGGTGAAAAAATAAGCATCTTCATGCATATTGGTGGTCAACAAGACAATATTTTTCAGTATATTATATCGATCCAGTGTCACTTTAAACTCTACAATGTAGTTATGAACCTAGTGGCTTTGCTTTTGGTGCAACTGCTACCACTACATATACTCAACATGGCATATGTCCAATAGGCATTCCCATGGGATGAAAATTTCCCTTCATTCTTTTTTTAGTCCCTCTTACATGGTCATAGTCTCACCCACTTCCTTCCTCTTCTAAGAAAAGGATTACCACCAACAAAGTGGATTTGAGGTGAAGTTGAGGGTAGTAAATGAAAGTTTATTCTCAATAAAAGAATTTTTCATAGAAAACTCGTGCTCCATTTGTTGGATACACTCACCCAAATTAATTACATCTATGTCACCTTCAAATAGTGGAATTACAATACTTACTTTGAACTAAAACAAAACTCCCCCATTGAATGGTGCATTAACTCTAGGTTTCACATTTTGATGATTGCTTCCTACAAGCACGATTATCCTCATAAATTTGAAACAATGGTCATACATGTTGTCCCTATGTCTTCATGTCTCTTATTCTACCATGTTTTTCACATCTACCATGGTGGAACAAGGTGGAATCACTTCTCCCATTATGTAGTTGAGTCAGTGCATGGAAATGTTGTCGAATGTAAACAAAGGCAATCACCCTTTAATTTTAAATAGTCAAGCACTTACAAACTAACATAAGGTATAAATCATCCATAGGCTAAAGAAAACATCAGTTCTAAACATTGGTCAAGACACATTTATGATCCACATTGGTCTAGGTGCACCAATGATTCTATACCAATGTGCACCCAAGTGTAAAAGAACACAATGAAACATGTCACAAGACTTTCAATGTTGCATATATCATGTCACACGATTTTGGAAGGTGCATCATTAAGAGAGCTGAAATTGTCATTAAGTGTATAACAAAATTACATTCACAGATATACACAAGCCATAGAAATAGCCTTGTGTATATTATCATCTATATAATGTACATCTAACTGTCTTATAAAATTATTACATGACATCATGAATTTCTTTTAGCTCTTCAGCAGATGTTGTTGTTTCAGTCCTTTCATAGCGAGTACATCTAGTCGTGTACCCATGACGTGGATGCTTCTATGAGGGAACATCACCTAAAAAAATAAAAAATATTAAATTTATATGGCCAATTTGTAAATATCATTGAAGTAGTTCATTAATATTAAAAAAAAACTCCGCAATGTAATTATTTACCTGTTCCTCTAGTCGGCACCATTGGAATGGTTGTCGGCATGTTCACGTGATCTTCAGGTCGAGGATGATCATCTATGTAATTCTCTTCCATTGAAACGTCAAATTTTATAAGTACAAATTTATTAAGTATATGATTAATATATAGACATTTTACCGTCATGGGCCTCATTCATAGGAACATCTTGGGGCTGTACCTCCCTGGGATGGGGTTATTGGGGAGCACCATGATATTCTGGCTATTTTTCACTTTCAACGCTCTATTGTTTAGTACTAATGGTAGGGTCTATAGTGCTCCTCCCCTGATTAAAACAAAGTAAGACATTAAATTATGGACGATATCAAACATTTACATATTTTATAAGTAACGAAAGGTTAATGTAGACTGATTTGTATTTACCTTATCCAGTAAATTGGATCTTGGGGTCTTCCCCATGCTTTTCCTTCGATCAACCATGACTTTATAACCATACTTGTAACCAAGTTGGAGGTCTTCCTCCATGGTTCTAGATCCGAAGTCGTCACCCTGCATTGCATAAGGGTATGGTTTTTTAATGTTTTTGGCTGCAATTACCTTAAAGTTGTAAGGTGATACAATTAATATTCTTAAGATGTTTAGGTACTTGTGATTCGTGACTATAACCTCAAGTAGCCACTCGGGCCTAGCTTGTGTTGGCCATGTTTGGCAATCCTTTCTTTGGTTGCCTTCAAAGTGTCAGGAAACCTATCATCAAAATTTTCAAGTATGTTATATATAACCACACTTTTGTTTATATTTAAAGAAACATAAAGCTAGTATTGAATTCAAAAAATTGTAATTTACCTTGGTGTACCAGTTATTTGTTCTCCTGATTTTCTCAAAATCTTATCTTTTGCATCATCAATGATCGCCTTCCACTCTCTCTCTGGAATTGAAGGAGGACACTCATACCTAGGATTTCTTGCCAAGATTCGTCTATAAACATCACAGGTATATTTTAAATATTCACCGGCTGCAGATATGACCTCTTTTGTATTGAACATGTCTACACCAAAGAGGCCTTCAAGATAATCCATAAGTTCATTTTTGTGGTTGGAATTCTATCAATTCCACCTCATGCGTAAGGTTGCCCCAAAAATAGACAAGGCCTTGCTCTCTACATGCCTATAAAAAAGGTCATTTCCTACACACACAAAGATATGATCATTAATTTAAAATTAATAATCTAGATGATTTATGTATGACGACAACATTAAACAATTAAAATATGAATTAAAACTACCTGGGAGTCTTGATTGTTTTAATGGAAGTCCATTATCGTCGACCAAAAATGTGCACGGAAGGGTCCCCGTGCTTGTCACATGTCTAGCTCCAGGAAATGCATCCATATCAACCACATCACTATGATCCTCATCTCTTCCACCCTCTCTAGAATCTGATCAAGGTGTGGATGTATGTCGATGTGTGTCATGGATCCAATATAAATGAGGTGTGGAAGATGGAGAAGTAAATAGTGTTAGGGTAGTTGTATGACTGCCCACATCAGGACTCTGTAGCATCTATGTAGCACCACTACTACCAACCCTGCGCTGAATAGGCTCCAAATATTCCTTTATAAAAAAGAAAATGTTTTTTCATGAGATACTGTAAAAGTTAAAGAAAAAAGTATCATAATTGAACATATGAGTGCATTAAACAAAAAAAATAATAATTATGGTTATTACCTTATATGTGTTAAGTTGTGACATAAGGATCTTGATCCTTTCTTTGACGTTCGAAGTTTGTTATGGATGATCTAACAAGCTAAATAGTTCCTTGTTAGCTTTAATGATTTTTTTTTTTATTCAGACCATTGGATCAACGCAAGAATAAAACCCCTCCTCATAGACGGAATCATGATCCACATGGCCTGCTGACTACATATAATTTCAGCAAAAACAATGTTATTTCAATAAAATTATATAAGAAAATAATAAAAACAACGTAAAATGAAACAGGAAATTGATAATCATTTACATGTTCTGTGGCTGGCCCTTTTCCATGATTGTCCTGCCACATTATAATATAATTAAAACCCCCAAATATTTAAAAAATTGTTAATGATAACAAAAAAACAATGTTAACAATAATATTTACAACAATGTTAAAGATAATAGAAAAATATAATGCAATAAGTAGAGGTTTCTTAAAGAGGTGTTGCATAAGAACTTGCACACTACTAGTCAATGTGTTTATTCAATTCAAATGGTAATCCACTAATAACTCTTCCTCGGGAGCTATCTTTTTTATTGCGCACAGGACTACTCGATTCTCTTCACGTCCCTCAAATATGCAATTAGGTTGTTTGTTTGTTGTCATGGGTCCTGTGTTGTTTATAAACCCTGCGATATTACCAGAAGCTTTAGGCCTTCCATCAATATAGATAGTTTCTCCCTTGTTTTTATCCGCATACTTCACATGTACTAGACCAGCCGCATCCAATCATTATAATTGTAACATGGTCCGACATAGTCCATCAATTCAATTAGTGTATTGTATTCTACAATTATTCCATCCATAGAAAATAGCCCCAAGCCATGCAGGGAGGATGGTGCAATGCGATATGTCTTATTGTTGACAACGAAGTCAACATCTATAGGAGGTAGTTCCTTAGGTACCCATTGCTTCAAAAGATGCTTATACCTTAGTGGAACATCTATGTCTCCTATGCTCGCATCATCTGTAATGAACCTCAAATTTACCATAAAAAAATAATTATTTTTCTATGACATAAATCACTTTTCGTTTAAGTTTAGAATTTAAGAGAAGGAACGATTCGTCTCTATCCATAAAGATATTATTACACCAGTCTAATCTATTCGAACATAAAATATTTTGTGGGTAAATTCCTTCCATAACTCTATTCTTCCCTAAATTCTCAAACTACACCAGCATACTCAAATGTATAAAGGCGATGTCTAAACTTAGGTCGAAGGAACCCTTGATGTTCAGAGGGATAAATATGAAAATGGATAGCACCTTTGAAGTACTTAAATGGAGGCGTGGATTGAAGATTGTCTCGCAAAGTCAAGATTCATTGGTAGAAGGCCAAATCATTTTGGCCAGATATCTTTAGAAGAACGGACGGTGAAATTTCCTCGGGAAAGGTACCGAAAACCCATGGACCGTTGGATCTCATAGATCTGTGCGGATGTTAAGATTGATCATCCTTTAGTGTTAAGAAGCTCAGGAGGAATAGCATCCCTTGGATGAGAAGCAAATGGAGCCGTTGATATTATGCGTTGAAATTCACTATTTCGGAGTTCGAGTTTTGGAGTAGCAAGAAGGTTTGTAGATGCTACATTGTGAACTCTCGGTTTTGGAAAATCCCGAAAGAATTGGGTCCATTGATCTCTCGAGGGGAAAATTTCTGGCATTTCATCTGGAAAATGGAGGGAAAAAATCTTAGGCTTTGAGGATTAGAAGGAGGAAAGGTTGGAGTTACATCGCAACCTTATAAACCTCGAAATCGCGATGCACTCTAAGGATATAGCCCAATTCACAAGGCGTCGTTGCATGGGTGGAGGCTATAGGAAGAGCCAAACCCATTAAGCCCTTTTCGACATTTCGGGACCCAGGAAATTGAAAGGCTTATAACGTTGCAACCGGAGTCGCGAAGTCCCAAATAGCGAAACCCTGAAATACTGGGTCCACAGTCATTTATTGAATACTATAATGACATGTTTCTACATGGGTCTTTCTACTTCATCTATTGAAATGGTCTATCAATAGTACTAACTGCACTAGCATCCGTATACCTTCTATACATATATATATATATATATAAATCTATAAGTACTATGTGTACAGGCCTCTTCCAAATTCAATTATTCAAAGGTAAGTATGCTAGAACTTCAATTACAGGAATAAAATGGTGCCTATAAATAGTCTCGTATCTTTCAAGCTCATCTTTACATAGACCATCCTACCTCCAAATATGAATTCAGAGTTAAAATCTGCTCCTGTAGGTGGATTTGTTCTTTAAGTTCATATGTAGATAATTTTGGTCTAGCATTTGGATTCAGGAGGAACCATTCCCCGGATTTAGTATTTGATTATAAATCCTCACAACGCATCGATTTCATTCATGGAAATTATTTCATGTTAGCATGATTAGAGGTATAAAATCAAATGCACAAATCATTCAAGCAAATATCGAGCATAATTTTAGAAAAAAAGGGTTAAACATAGAGTGGACATTTCGACATTTGGGACTCATTGTTACAGAATCAAAGAGTTCCTTTGTTTTACTAAACCCCGAAATTTCGACACCCAAAATGTAGGGCCCACAGTCCCTTTGCATTTCGCAATTCATAATTTCGTGTATCATCTTGTTTGAACGACAGGTGTTCATCAACCCCGACGTCCCGAACCCCAAAATCCTGAAATGTGGGGCCCGCAGTCCCTTAACATTTTGCAATTTGTCTTTTTATGTTTCAATTTATTGAATGTCAGGTGTTCGTAACCCCGACATCCTGAACCCCGAAACCCCGATCATTAATGTAACTTAGCGCATGAGAACCTTTTCTTTTAGTTCAACGTTCGTAATTGCCAAAAAACCCAATTGACCTCTATTTTTCACAATATTCAATTGCCCAATTTAAAAGGGTCATTCAAATTTCCTTATATCCTAAAATCTCAATTACCAGGGTTATTGCCTTGAACATAGGCCTTGTTTTCAGCGCTAGAAGAAAAGTTGGATCGACATACTCTAGATCTATAATACTAAATCATTTTATCCTATTTTCAGCATTCCCTATAATCATTACCCAAATGGTTCAATTATTCCATAGCGATTATTTAGATTGGAGATAAAGGTCAGAGTAAAGTTCTGATTCTATCTTTTGCTTCCAGAATAATATATGCATATAAATACATGAATCTATAAGTATAAACCTACTCAATCCAGATTTGTGTGATATTATGATTACAAATTAATAACCCTTGCCTATAGACGAATTTATACTATCAATTCACTTGCACATGAATAACTCTGTCTCGGGTTTTTAATTCAGGAGGGGTGATCCCTGAATTTAATTGGTTGATTATAAGACTTCATATAATGAAAACAAATCATCCATGGAGGCCATCTCAACTTAGTACAGTTAGATACATAACAACAAATAGAGATAATCATTAAAACAGAGAAGGAAAAGTCTACATATCTGGAACAGTTTTGCGGAAAGACAAAGGGAACAACCACGTTCCTCCCAACCGTAGAACAGGGCATCCAAAACCACTTTCCTAATTCACCCCCTAGCCTGATCATGAATCCATGAGGGCAAACTTGGAAACTCCTCCTCAGCACTGTCCTCCAATTCCAACAGTTATCCTCTTGCCTCACACTTATTCAACAGTGCTCATAACAACAAGGAAAATTCGTCTCAACGGGATCCTCTTGCCTCACACTCAATCTGTAGTGTTCATAACAACAAGGAGAGCTCAAAATCTTTCCGATCATACTTGGCAGCATCTTTCCTCCTCGGATATGCTATATATCAATTTTTCCCAGGTCTTTTTCCCTCCCTTTGGGGGATTTCCGTAGCTTTCTAAACCTCTTATTTTCAAGGGTTGCCAATGGCCAAATCTATGATTTTCCACTTGTAATAATCATCCCAGAGGTAGTTCCAACTTGTTCCCCACTCATGGAGTCATGGTCAGCTGATTTTAACATGGTTGTTCCATTTGTCGTCCTGCAATTAATATAAATCTTCTATTTTTATACAAGTGTCATAGTCAAATAGTTAGTTGAGTCCCAATCAGAACTCTACCCAACAGTCATGATAATTAATTACAAATATCAAATTCAAAATTTGGAATTGCCATAAATGGAAAAAAATTTCCAAATTCAAATTTACTAAAAACATAATTAAATTTCTAGCAAATTTAACATTCAAAAATATTTTATTTTTGGGGATATCAAATCCTTTCCCCCTTCAGTAAAACACTGTCCTCAGTGTTCGTTCATTTTCTGGAACAGGATTGGATGAGATTTTGGCAAACCTCCCTCCAACTCCCAAGTGGCCTCCTCATGACTAAAGTGCTTCCATTGCACCTTTACCTGAGCGATAGCTCTGTTCCGAAGTGTTATTTCTCTCCGCTCCAGAATGCGCAGGGGTTCCACCTGGAACTTGCCTTCGGGTTCGACCTGCACCAAGTTCCAATCAATCCTATGAGTAGGGTCATGAATATATTTTTTTAACAAAGAAACATGAAAGACATTATGAATTCTTAGATTAGCTGGAAGTGCAAGTTGATATGCTATGGGTCCAATTTCGAGCTAGTATCTCGAAAGGCCCACAAAACCTGGGTGCCATCTTGGCACAGTTCCCTAGATTCAACGAGCTTTTTCAGGCTTTGACCTTTAAATAAACACGGCCTCCTACTTGAAATTCTAAGTGTCTTCTTTTTTGATCTGCATAGCTCTTCTGTTTGTCCTGTGCTTCTTTTAAGTTATGTTGTGCCTTCCTTACCATGTTCTCCATTTCTTGGAGCATATCTGGTCCAACCATAAATCGGTCAGCTGGGTTGTCCCAACTAATTGGATTTGTACACTTTCTGCCATAGAGTATTTCGAAAGGGCTCAACTTAGCCGAAGTTTGGTACCCATTGTTATATGCAAATTCTACCAGATGTAGGTAGTCTTCCCACTTGTTTGATTTTGTTCTCACATACATGTGGAGCATATTCTCTATGATTTAGTTTTTCCTTTTGGTCTGTCAATCTGTTTGGGGATGATAAATCGTACTGAAATTCAAATTAGTATTTATCCCTACAAACAATTCCTTCCAAAAAGCGGATGTGAATTTTATGTCTCTATCTGAAATCACCATTTTAGGAATACCATGCAGTCTAAAAATTTCTTTCATGAATATTTCAGCAATGTTTATAGCTTTAAAAGTAGACTTTACAGGAATAAAGTGTGCAGACTTACTGAGTTTATCGATTAAAACCATGATAGAATCATTATTTTTCTGAGTTTTAGGCAAACCTATTATAAAGTCGAGTGATATGGTCTCCC
Organism: Picea engelmannii; assembly: GCA_009831015.1. Classification (NCBI taxonomy): domain Eukaryota; kingdom Viridiplantae; phylum Streptophyta; class Pinopsida; order Pinales; family Pinaceae; genus Picea; species Picea engelmannii. The sequence continues at coordinate 231,498 of ML785166.1, forward strand.
ACTTCCATTCTGGTACTAGTAATGGTTGTAATAGGTCGGCTTGATGCTGGTGTTCAACCTTAACTTGCTGACAATCTTGGCACCTAGCCAAGTACTCTGTTATTTCTCCCTTCATATTAGGCCAGTAAAATAGCTTTCTGAGTGATGTTATTTTTTTATGGTAACCTGGGTGGCTAGAACATGGTTTCTTATGCACTTCGTCTAAAACAGTTAATTTTAACTTTGTTGAATCTGGTATGTACAGTCTGTTTTTAAATCATAATAGTCCCTTCTTGTCGATATTTATATCTGGTTTACCTGAGCTTGCGATACTATTTTGAAATTCTTCCATCATCTTAGTGTAATTTCCTTCGTTAATACCTATCATCCTTATTCTTTGTTCCAGATCACTTGCTGATATTTATCTCAAATAACCCATGGACTCTTCTGCTTAAAGCATCTGCTGCTTTATTTTCCTTACCCTTGATATGTCTGACCTCGAAGTCAAATTCGCTCAAGAAGGCTAACCACCTTGCTTGTCTTGCATTAAGGTCTGATTGGTTAAACATATATTTCACCCCGCTATTATCCGTCAATAGTAGGAATTTTCTGCCCATTATATAGTGTCGCCACATTTTTAAGGCATGTATTACTGTTGCCAATTCTAAGTCATGAGTGACATAATTTAACTCGTGTTCTTTTAATTTTCGGGATTCGTAAAAAATCACGTGCCCTTCCTGAGTTAATACACCACTGAGTCCCTCTTTACTTGCATCAACACATACTATGAAGTTTTGTTTGGGTCTGCTACCTTCAAAATGGACGCCAATGTCAATAATTCTTTCATCTTGTTAAAATTGTCTTGACACTTTTGCGACCAGTTAAATTTGGTCCCTTTCTTTTGTAATGACGTGATAGGGTAGGCTATCTTGGAAAACCCTTATATAAACTTGCGATAATATCCAGTGATTCCCATGAATGACTGGATATCTGCCACATCCTTAGTTACTGGCGATTCCATAATGGCTTTTATCTTTTCCGTGTCTATGACAATACCTTCCGAGGAAATGACATGACCTAAATATTGTATTTCTTTTTGATAAAAGTCACATTTGTCGAATTTTGCGTATAGTTTGTGTTTCCTTAATGTTTGCAGAACTATTCTTAAGTGTTCATCATGTTCCTCCTCCGTTTTAGAATAGACCATAATATCGTCGATAAATACTACTACGAATTGTCTAAGTACTGACTGAAAATGTTGTTCATCAAAAACATAAATGTGGCTGGTGCGTTAGTGAGTCCGAAACGTATGAATACAAACTTGTAGTGCCCATACTTTGTTTGAAAAGTTGTTTTGTTTATGTCCTGGTCCTTTATCCTAACTTGATGATAACCGGATCGTAAATCCATTTTTGAAAAGATCTTGGCCCCACCAACTTGATCGAATAGATCATTTATCCTTGGTAAGGGGTATCTGTTCTTAATATTCATTTTGTTCAGTTGTCTATAATCGATACATAGTATTAGAGTACCGTCTTTATTTTTCACAAAGAGGACTGGTGCTGCCCATGGCGAGACACTTGGTCTGATAAACTCTTTGTCCAACAATTCCTATAATTGTATTTTTAATTCTGTTAGTTCTAGTAGACTCATTCAGTAGGGTGCTTTTGAGATAGGGGTTGATCCGGGTAGTAAGTCTATGGAGAAATCTATTTCCCTTCTAGAAGGTAATTCTGGTATCTCATCTACAAACATTTCTTTGAATTCACGTAGGACAACAAAGTCTTCAAACTTGGGCTTATCTTTTTTTTCTAATAGATTCGTCACAGCTTGCATGGCGTAAACTTGACATCCCTTTCTAATACATTTCTTGAGTTGCATCGCTAAAACTTGTTTGACTGATATAGGTTTTGGTGTGCCATGGGTTGTTCTAACAGTGCCAAAATTATCTTTATAGCTAAGTATCTTTGTATAACAGTCTAGTACTGCATTGTGTTGTTCCAACCAATCCATCTCGATAATCATATCATAAGATCCTAGTGGTAGGATGTTCAGATTGGTCCTTATCTTTTGACCATCTAAGATGAACTCAAGATCAGAAATAAAGTTAACTACTTTTCTTTTAGTACCTATTTCTAGTTGTACAAGCCAAGATTTTGTGTGCTTTTGTTTCTTAAGTTTATTCGGCTCTACTACATTGGGAGTAATATAACTTAACATAGCTCCCGGGTCAATTAAAACAGAAATTCGAGTGTCTTGGATTTTACCTTCGATTTCTACCACCAAGGATTGGTGGTCAGCTTGTCGACCATCTATGGTTACGTTTATCTGATGCAGACTTCTGCCCACATCTCCCACCGTGGAGGCTTCTTGCAAATTATGAACAATAGTTATGTTGGTTGCAATTAAACGTGGACAGTTCCTCCTTAGACGAGGTTCTCCACACTCCCAACACTTTAATGGTTTGCAGGAGTTGTCCCCAAACTTCTTCGTTCCCAGGTTTACTGGTTTACCACTACCTTTCATATTCAGATGATTGTAGTGAAAATCCTTCCTTGGGAAACTTTTTGCTGCAATCCGATAAGGAGTTGGCTAGTATCCCTTCTTCCGCTGGTTCATTCGATCTTGCTTCTTATCTTTCCAGGTCTTGGGAAACTCTTCCTACTGTTTATACCGGTCATAACACATTCATGCTTTCCTGAATACCTCACTCAAGGATTAGGGGTTGTCAAACTCAATTCTGTCTCGGTAGGCTTGTGGTAAATAGCTTAAGAATCATTGGATTTTTACCTTATCCTCCCGGATGTATGGTACGAACCTTAGTAGTTCTAGAAATTTATTTATAAGGTCCTCCATCGTCATTTGTCCGAGTCGTAACTCGTAAAATTATTTCGTGTTCCTTTCATAATATATTTTAGAAAGGTATTGTTTCTTGAAATACTTCTTAAAGTAAGAACATTCCAACTATTTTGCCTTTGGGCCCTTTGCCAATTTCAGGTCCTGCCACCAAATGTTGACCTTCCCCTTCAGATTGCAGATGGCCATTCTTACCTTCATGTTGCTGGAATAGTTGTATATCTGGAAGTATTTTTTGATGTCCAACAACCATTCCTCAGCTTCTTCTCCTGTCCTAGATTTTCCATCAAAGATAGCTGGTTTAATCTTTCTAAATTCCCCTTCAAGGTGGTCTATTTGTTTTCTTTTTCTGTCTGGTATTGTTTTGTCTTCAATAGAAGGTGTCCCTTAAGATGAAACTGTCTTCTTTTTCTATTTTCGCACCAAAATTATTGGAGGCACTTTTGCTAACCTCCTCATTATGTTTGTCATCTTTTGGACTTTTCTTGGTTACTATACTATGCAACAAGACTTCATTTATCTCTTGTTGTTCCTCCTGTTCTTTCTTCAATTTTTAATTTTCGGCCTTGAAAACCTACAGTTCAACAATAAGGTTCCTCATTGTTTCCAACACCTCTATGGGTGAGCTTCCATCACTGTTCTATCTTGGATCTCCAGGAGTTCCTTGCTGTGGATTCCCTTTCATTCTGATTTCTGCACCTTCTTGGTCTGCCATAATCAACACAAAACAGAAAGACTTTATGTTTGGAAGCACAAGATTTATTACTTTTTTTCATAAATCAAAATATATACTAAACAATTAATGTGGCCCTGTTCAGGCCCACTGTTGTAACTTTTTCTCTGATACCATATGTAATGAAACTCAGATTTACCATAAAAAAAAATTCCTTTTTCAATGACATAAATCAATTTTCGTTTAAGTTTAGAATTTAAGACAAGGAATGATTTGTCTCTATCCATAAGGATATTATCACACCAGTCTAATCTATTCGAACATAAAAGATTCTGTGGGTAAATTCCTTCCATAACTCTATTCTTTCCTAAACTCTCAAACTACACCAACATACTCAAATGTATACAGGTGATGTCTAAACTTAGATCGAAGGAACCCTTGATGTTCAGAGGGATAAAGCTCAGAAGGGATAGCACCTTTGAAGTACTTAAAGAGAGGCGGGGATCGAAGATCGTCTCGCAGAGTCAAGATTTAGTGGTAGAACGCCAAATCATTTTGGACAAATATCCTTAGAAGAACGAATGGTCAAATTTCCTCGGGAAAGGTACCGAAATCCTGTGGACCGTTGGATCTCATAGATCTATGTGGAAGTTAAGACTAATCGTCCTTTAGTGTTCAGAAGCTTAGGAGGACTAGCATCCATTGGCTGAGAAGAAACAAGAGTCGTTGATCTCGTGCCTTGAAATTGACTGATTTGGAGTTCAGGTTTTGGAGCAATAAGGAGGTTTGTAGATGCTACATCATGAACTCCCGGTTCGTGAAAATATTGAAAGAATCGGGTCCATTGATCTCTCGGGGGGAAAATTTCAAGCATTTCGTCTTCAGGGAAAACAGAGGGTAAAAATCTCGAACTTCGAGGATTAGCAGGAGGAAAGGTTGGAGTTACATTGCAACCTTACAAACCCTGAAATCATTACGTGCTCTCGGGAGATAGCCCAGGTCACAAGGCATGGTCGCATGGGCAGAGGCTACAGGAAGAGCCAAACCTGTTAATCCCTTTTCGAAATTTCAGGACTCGAGAAATCGAAAGGCTTAGAATGTTGCAACTATAGTCGCGGAGTCCCAAATCGTGAAACCCTGAAATACTGGGCCCACAGTCATTTATTGAATACTATGACGTCAGGTTTCTGCATGGGTCTTTCTACTTCATCTATTGAAATGGTCCATGCGCAGTACTAACTGCACTGATATCTAGATACCTTCTATACAAATATATATATATATATATATATATATATATATATTTAAATCTATAAGTATTATGTCTACAGGCCTCTTCCAAATTCAATTATTCAAAGGCAAGTCTACTAGAACTTCAATTACAGGAATAAAACGGTGCCTATAAATAGTCCAGTATCCTTCAAGCTCATCTTTACATAGACAATCCTACCTCGAAATATGATTTTTGAGTTAAAATCTACTCCTGTAGGTGGATTTGTTCTTTAAGTCCATATGTAGATAATTTTGGTCTAGTGTTTGGATTCAGGAGGAACCATTCCCTGGATTTAGTCTTTGATTATAACTCCTCACAACGCACCGATGTCATCCATGGAAATTATTTCGTCTTAGCACGATTAGAGGTATAAAATCAGATGCATGAACCATTCAAGCAAAGTCCGAGCATAATTTTAGAAAAAAAGGGTTAAAAAAACAATGGACATTTCGACATTCGGGACTCACTGTTACAGAATCGCGGAGTTCCTTTGTTTTACTAAACCCCGAAATCTGACACCCAAAATGTAGGGCCCATAGTCCCTTCACATTTCGCAATTCATCATTTCGTGTATCATCTTGTTTGAACGAAAGGTGTTCGTAAACCCCGACGTCACGAACCTCGAAATCCCGAAATGTGGGGCCCACAGTCCCTTCACATTTCGCAATTCGACTTTTCATGTTTCAGTTTATTTAAAGTCAGGTGTTCATAACCCCGACATCCCAAACACCAAAACCCCGATCATTAATGTAACTTGGCACACGAGAACCTTTTTTTTTAGTTCAACATTTGTAATTGCCGAAAAATCCAATTGACCTCTATTTTTCACAGCATTTAGTTGCCCTTTTTAAAAGGGTCATTCAGATTTTGTTATATCCTAAAAGCTCAATTACCAGGGTTATTGGCTTGAAAACAGGCCCTGTTTTCAATGCTAGAAAAAAAATTGGATCGACATACTCTAGATCTATAATACTAAATCATTTTATCCCATTTTCGGCATTCCCTATAATCATTACCCAAATGGTTCAATTATGCCATAGCGATTATTTAGATTGGAGATAAAGGTCCGAGTAAAGTTATGATTCTATGTTTTGCTTCCAGAATAATATATGCATATAAATACTTGAGTCTATAAGTATAAACCTACTCAATCCAGATCTATCTGATATTACGATTACAAATTAATAACCCTTGCCTATAGACAAATTTATACTATCAATTCACTTGCACACGAATAACTCTGTCTTTGGTTTTTAATTCAGGAGGAGCGATCCCCAAATTTAATTGTTTGATTATAAGACATCATATAATGAACATATATCATCTATGGAGGCCATCTCAACTTAGTACAGTTAGATACATTACAACAAATAGAAATAATCATTCACATAGAGAAGGAAAAGTCTACATATCTGAAACAGTTTTGTGGAAAGACAAAGGGAACAACCACGTTCCTCCCAACCATAGAATAGGGCATACAAAACCACTTGCCTAATTCACCCCCTAGACTGACCATGAATCCATGAGGGCGAACTTGGAAACTCCTCCTCAACACTGTCCTCCAATTCCAATAGTTATCCTCTTGCCTCACACTTATTCAACAGTGCTCATAACAACAAGGAAAATCCATTTCAACAGGATCCTCTCGCCTCACACTCAATCTGTAATGTTCATAACAACAAGGAGAGCTCAAAATATTTATGAGCATACTTGGCAGCATCCTACCTCCTCGCATATGAAATATATCAATTTTTCCCAAGTCTTTTTCCCTCCCTTGGGGGGATTATCACAGCTTTCTAAACCCCTGATTTTCAAGGGCTGCCAATGGCCAAATCTCTGATTTTCCACTTGTAATAATCATCCTAGAGGTAGTTCCAACTTGTTCCCCACTCATGGAGTCATGGTTAGCTTATTTTAACATGGTTGTTCCATTTGTCCTCCTACAATTAATACAAATCTTTTGTTTTTATACAAGTGTCATATTCAAATAGTTAGTTGAGTCACAATCAGAACTTTGCCCAACAGTCATGATAATTAATTACAAATATCAAATTTGAAATTCAAAATTGCCATAAATGGCAAAAATTTTCCAAATTCGAATTTACTAAAAACAAAATTAAATTTCTAGCAAATTTAACTTTCAAAAATATTTTACTTTTGGGGATATCACATCATCATAAGAGCATGATCCTCCTTCAGCAAGAAACAATTTCATGCATCTACAAAATTTTATTCTGACTTTTTCACCTCTGGTCCTTGTTTTCTTATCATATCTACTAGATGCAGTCACATTTCCAGCCTCTATTTGTCCTAAGCTTTCCTCACTCGACAAAGAAATATCTGACAGGTACCTGTTTGGTTGTACCTTCAATTTCATGTGCATGTTTTGTTAGTTAGTAGTATATCATCATATTCACAGTTCTAAATAAAAAATTTATATCAGATCCATAAGAACTGAGCAGATTTGTCATTTTAAATATTTCCAATGCAAGAACTTTCTTAGAAACATGGCACCTAGACTTAAGCCTAATGCATAATATTTTAGGTTTGGATGCCTTGGTGGGTCTGGGGTTCCATGGCTTAAGTTTGTGAGACACTTGACACTTGCTAGAAGCATATTGCATCCGATTTTTTTCTACATGAGGAATACAACCACATCCACTCTCAGGTTTCTACATGGTACGAGTCTATGATAGTTGGATATGATGTAGACTAATGATTAAATGTATAATGAGATTTGTCTCGAGAATCCTTAAAGGATCCATGTCTTGTGTTCTAACACCTCCCATATAAGAAGATCCATGTCTCGTGTACTATCATCTCCCGTATAAGAAGAGCTATGCATAATATTTTAGGTTTGGATGCCTTAGTGGGCCTGTAGTTCCATGGCTTAAGTTTGTTAGACACTGGACACTTGCTAGAAGCATATTGCATTAGATTTTTTCATGCATGAGGAATACAACGACATCCACTCTCATTTTTCTCCATGGTAGGGAGCTCAAAAATGTTGTTGATGTGTTAGGTTTTTATGCCCTCAGGAGCAATTGGCCAAGAGTCCGCGAAATGGTTTGGGATGAAAATTTCATGGAGGAAAGTTAAAAAATCTTTTAGAATCAGTGATTGATTCTAGGCTTATATTTGATGGGAGTGTTGTAGAGTATAGGGACAAGATTGTTGGATTCTCTCATGGATTTGACCTTGTTGTTACCCTTGCTTTAGGTTTCTCTCAAAAATAGGGAGGCGACCTTGTTGAGGTTGTTGATTTAGTTCCCAGATGTTTTGAGATGCATGGGAGATATGCCCATAATCATAGCTTGAATACAACCCCACTTGGGTTTTTTCTTATACCACAAGCTTGGTATTTCAGGATAGGCAGAATTTGTGTAGTTGTCTACATTTGTGATTTTGATAGATCTGATCCACTTGCATTGTCTTGTAGTAGAGGTCATTATTTTTTCATGATGTCCTGAACAGTTCATGGCGTGGTGTCCAAATACTTTGAGTTGTTATGTTGTCAGGCTTGAGGTATGATAGATTTTGGCAAGTTATTGACGATCCAAGGTTATGTTCCTTCAGTTTCACAAGTGGTCAGTGTTTCTAGGAGGTTTGAAACACTATGATATAATCTTGTGTTGTTGGTTACAATGATACTTCCAAAACTTATACAATCTATATTATAGCACAATTGAATACTCTAGTGATCCAAGATGTGAAATTTGATGAGAAAGTAAGGTCCTCTAGTTCACATATATATCCCTCACTGATTGAAAGGAGTGAAGAGGTTGTTGTTCTATACATTGTGTTATATCTCCAAGAAACTCTTTAGGATTGTAGGCTAAAGATGCTTGGTAACTAAAGAATATGATATGTAGGTGTGCTTGGAACAATGGCATAACTCAATGATTAATGAAACAGACAACTCATCATACATTTGAATGAAACAATGCTTTTAGAAAACAATAATCAGACAAGATATTTTAAAGAGGGGATGAAGAATACTAATCTTGATTTCCAAATACAACTAGGTGTAGGGATAATACAAGTTCGTAATAAATCATTCACTTCAAGTTTATGAGCTAAATAAAGAGATGACAGTCTTTAAAAGCTAAAACAAACTGAAATAAAGTACAGAAACAAGATACATGAGCAATTATGATATTGAAGGCAAAGGGAGACTGTAATTCTATTATCCAATAAGATTCTATAACAATAGCCAAAAATGTATTCCCATATTGAACCCTGATCTCTTAAAAATATAGGCATTTATAGCCTTTACAATCAATTTTTTAGATCCTGAAAACTTGGATCTGTATATCTAAATATAGCAAATAAAACTAACTAAATACAGATTAATAATCAAAATACTATTTCCTAGGAATCAAACTATCTTCTTTGTTGATCTTTGACATCTGGTCTTCCTTACTTTAATGGCTCTGATATGTAGTGGAGGATAAAGACATCTGTCTTCTGCAGCTGGAATCTTTCAACATCCATAACCCAAAACTTAATCGACCCTTTTTTTGGTGCCAAAATCTCCACGAATTTTTTATGCTGATTGTTTTTTGATTTGGTGTTCAATCCTTTGATTCTCCTATAACCCTTTAATTACTCCATAATTGCTTTGCTCCAGCTTAACTTTCCAAAAATTTATTTATGTACTTTCACCAACTAATTCACCTTATGACCTACTTGTTAGCTGGTGAAAGTTCTGCTTTTCACCAGCTAACTGGTTATAATTTTTCCCTTTGCACTGCTGAAATCTCTTTCTTCGACCAAAAATAAACCTTTCATATCCAAAATTGTTGCTTTATCAAAAAAATTATTTTTCCTTTGATTTATCTCCCTGCAAATTCACAGTAACTTGGGCCAATACCTATAGATTTGGATGTGTATTAACCTTCTCCTTCAATTTCTTGATTTTCCTCTTGAGGTGTTTTGCTAACCACCACAAACTGTTATAATCCTTTGTGACTTTCTTCTTTCTCCTTTTGTCTTTGACACTCTCATGAGCCAACTTCTCAAAAGCTGCATTTGTCTTTGCAAAGTTTTCTGATAAGGCTTTGTATCTTGCCTTAATCACTGTTGTTTTATCACCTCTTTCAGTTCATTAATTTTTTGTGATTTCTTTGACTTCTTACTCTTTGAAGTTTCACCTTCATCTATGGGAGTAAAATTTTCATAGTACTGTGCAATTTCCATGGAGTGCTATGAAGTTTTGATGTGTGGACTTTCATCTTCCTATTTTGGCTCTGTTTTTGAGTCTGTGTATGGAAAATTGAGAATATTTGTCTTTTTTTACTGTAGACTGTTTTGACTTGGTTTCAAAATCTAACTTTTTCTTTTCTCTCTTAGACATTATACTAGAAATTTTGTCCTCTGGTGGTCCTGGAATAGCTCTCCTTCTCCTTGAGCTGCTCTGAGGAGTCAACTTCTTTTTTCCAGTTTTCTTCTGCTCATTCATAGGTTGAGTTTGGGTCTCAAAACCTTCCCATAAAAGAAAATGTTGCCAAGTCCTTCCCTTTTGTCTCAGTTTATCTATAATTATTAGTTTGATCAAGCCAAAATGACAAAGGGAATTTTTTATGCTTAGAGGTTCGGCTCTGATCTTCTTGCATACTTTGGTTAGGTTATTGTGAAGGAAGAAAGGCAAATTTAGGAGGGTCTTCCCTGTGAAATGATCTAGCAGTCTGAAATGATATAACATTAGTTTGTCATACCTGCCTTCTGAGGTGAAATAGAGTTGAATGCATTTAAACATGTCCTGCCATTCCTCTTCCAGGTGAGAAACTGGCATGCTTTTCTTCCAAGTGATGTCTCTGAATTCTGCCTTGAGGTATACCCTGAAATTCAAATTCTTGGTTTTTGTTGTCTTAAACTAGCTTTGGCCCGTTCTGGGTAAACCGGTTGCAGTGGAAATGGCAGCTTCATCTACTATCATCTCTAAAGACACAACATTGCCTCTCTTTCCATCATATGATTTAGCAAACACTTCAGTTGTCGTTTGGTGGCAACCACTTTGTAACCTTTCCACGTAACTCATGCATCCTGCGTCTGAGAAATGTTTTTGCACATATGGATGTGACTGTAAGAATGACACGCTATCCAATTCTTTCCTCAGTAGAAAACCACTTCATTTCCTTGCCATCTGTGACTCGAACCTTGGACGTTTGGCAGACAACTGTCACGATAATTTCCTGATTGAGCCAAGGTTTGGCACTGGTGAAAACTCACGGTGTTGCCAATTCAAAACATGGAACCATACCATATTATCTGTGAACAGTGCGTTTTCAAAATATGAAGTGTTGATTTGATGTCACTGGGTGAGTGGTACTGCTCCTCTATCTGTGATGATGAATGTGAATTTGTCATCTCCAATGCTATCATTGTTGAAGCATGCAATCACAAGCACGATCCGCCATAATATATGATTTAAAACGTGCATAACGGTATCCTCATCATCACTTGCTTCGACTAGTGCCTCGTAATGATTATGTGACATGTGTCGAGCATGTCTCTATTTGATTTCTGGAATCATGGAAGAAAACCCCATGTTTATCGCTCTCACTAGCACGCTTTTCTGTGGAATAGTACACCTTAACTGTTGAAAACTATTGCTTTCACCAGCTAACATCAACCTTACAACATGCATTAGCTGGTGAAAACCTTTTTCATGAAATTTTTAAAAGCAACCTTTGATGATCAACTTATTTCTAGGACATGAATTTAAAAACCTAAGTTCTGACACTAGAAGAATAAAAAATTGAACATAGAATCTTATGGATGACTATGCTATCACCTACAAAATGAAACCAAGTGATTGATTCATTTTGGGAGCTAACACGTTGATTCAAAGGTAAAATAAGAATCAAATATAGGTGTGTACAAGGTGAGGTTGGGGGTGGATATTCCTCATCGTCTACTCTAGCACACAAAAATCCAATATGGCTTATCCAAACATTTTAGGATCCAAAAAATCATGTAGGAGCACCCATATCATCAATGAGGGTGAGTATACCTCCTAGGAGATATGTTAACCATATTGTATTAGTTTCTTCCATTTGTTATCTTTAAAATTATTTTGAGGAGGTGATGTGTGATACTTTGTTTGATGAGTGTGATGTTTGGGGTGTAGTTCCTTTCTAGGAGCCAATGGTTGATTTCAAGATTGCAACATGTTCAAATTTGCAGAAGGAAAGTTTGTTTGAGTTGAAAAGGGAGAAAAATGATGTTGGTGAAAACACTTTACTCATAAAGAGGGTGTGTTTAGGGGTCACAGACCGACCATATACCCACCCTGATTCAAGGAGTGGAACACATTAGTTGTTTGCTCTGGTTGGACAGGAAGGGTAGAAGAAGAGCAATCATTCTTAGGACCAAAAAGTCGGGTGAAAAAAGGGGAGAGATATTCCTTCTTGTTCTGGTTCTCTTGTAGCTGGATATCCCAGAACTACAAGAATCACCAAAATGAGATTTCAACTCAGCACATTTTTGGAAGAGTTTCTCTTTGGAGAGTACAATACATTGAAATTTGTGAGCTGTGTTCGGGGGGGAGTTATTTTCTATCATTGGCCTCTATGGTATAATCATTCAGGGAGGCCTAAGAGACAGTGGTTTACCCTGTGGCGGATGTTAGCGGTTCAAGTCTGCTTATCTCCAGCCCATGATCCTAGCCAATACAATGGTATATGATAGCACACAATTATTCAGATCTGGCAGTTTGATTTATGATTTATCATTCATGGACATTGATAAGATCTTTCCATTTAGTAGCACCTTAGGATGGTATAGCCTTTAATAATGAGGTTCAAATGAGGAAGGGTTTACGGTGGATACCTAGGCACCCAGAGACGAGAAAGGGTGTTGTAAGCGATGAAATGCTTTGGGGAGTTGAAAATGAGCATAGATTTGGAGATTCCTGAATAGGTTAGCCTTTTTAACTACTTCTTAATCCATGGGTAAGCAAGAGACAACCTGGATAACTAAAACATCTTAGTATCCAAAGGAACAGAAAGAAAAAGTGATTCCCATAGTAGCGACAAGAGAAATGGGAGCAGCCTAAACCGTGAAAACGGGGTTGTGGGAGAGCACAATATAAGCTCTGTGCTGCTAGGTGAAGAAGTTGAGTTCTGCACTCTAGATGGTGAGAGTCGAGTAGCCAAAAGAATCATTGGGATATGCTCTAACCCGAGTAGCATGGGGCATGTGGAATCCCATGTGAATCAGCAAGGACCACCTTGCAAGGCTAAATACTCCTGGGTGATCGATAGCGAAGCAGTACCGTGAGGGAAACATGAAAAGAACCCCCATCAGGTAGTGAAATAGAACATGAAACTATAAGCTCCCAAGCACTGGGAGGAAAATGATATCTCTGACCGCATGCCTATTGAAGAATGAGCTGGCGACTTATAGGTAGTGGCTTGGTTAAGGGAACCCACTGGAGCCGTAGCGAGAGAGAGTATTCATGGGGAAGTTGTCACTTCTTATGGACCCGAACCTGGGTGATCTATCCATGACCAGGATGGAGATTGGGTGAAACTAAGTGGAGGTCTGAACCGACTGATGTTGAAAAATCAATGAATGAGTCGTGGTTAGGGGTGAAATGCCACTCAAACCTAGAGCTAGCTGGTTCTCCCTGAAATACGTTGAGGTGCAACAGTTGACTGGACCATCTAGGGGTAAAGAACTGTTTCGGTATAGGCCGCGAGAGAGGTACCAAATCAAGGCAAACTCTGAATACTAGATTACCCCAATAAAAGGGGTAAAGGTCAACCAATGATACGATGGGGGATAAGCTTCATCGTTGAGAGGGAAACAACCCAAATCATCAGCTAATGATCCTAAATGACCGCTCAGTGATGAAGGAAGTATGAGTGGAAAGACAACCAGGAGATTTTCTTAGAAGCAGACAACCTTGAAAGAGTGTGTAATAGCTCACTGCTCGAGTTATCTTGCGCCAAAGATGAACAGGACTAAGCGATATATTGAAGCTATGGGATGTAAAAATACATCGGTAGGGGAGCGTTCTGCCTAAGAGGGAAGCATCGACGTGAGAAGGTGTGGACAAAGTGGAAGCGAGAATGTCGGCTTGAGTAACACAAACATTGGTAAGAATCCAATGCCCCAAAAATGGAGGGTGAGTCAGGACCTAAGATCAAGATGAAAGTTGTAGTCGATGGACAACAGGTTAATATTCTTTTACTACCCCTTGTTGGTCCTGAGGGACAAAGGAGGATAGGTTAGCTGAAATATGGTTATCAGTTCAAGGATGCAAGGTGACCCTATATACATTTATTCAAAGGTAAAATAAGAATCAAATATAGGTGTGTACAAGGTGAGGTTGGGGGTGGATATTCCTAATCATCTACTCTAGCCCACAAAAATCCAAGATAGCTTATCCAAACATTATAGGATGCAAAAAATCATGTAGGAGCACCCATATCATCAATGAGGTTGAGTATACCTCCTAGGAGATATGTTAACCATATTGTATTAGATTCTTCCATTTGTGATCTTTACAATTGTTTTGAGGAGGTGATGTGTGATACTTTATTGGATGAGTGTGATGTTTCAGGGGTAGTTCCTTTCTGGGAGCCAGTGGTTGATTTTGAGATTACAATGTGTTCAAATTTGCAAAAGGAAAGTTTTTTTGAGTTGCAAAGGGAGCAAAATGATGTTGGTGAAAACACTTTCCTCATAAAGAGGCTGTGTTTTATTTCGAGGTTACTCTGAAATTGTTTGATTGAGTTGCAAAGGAAGCATAAAGATGTTGGTGAAAACACTTTCCTCATAAAGAGGGAGTGTTTTCTTTCGAGGTTACCCCAAAATTAAGTTATAGCATACTTAAGGGTCCTTCATGTGATGTGGGGTGCATGGTGTATTGATAACCCTTAGTTGAGATGATAGAAATACACATTGGAGTTAGCTTTCCCATTGATTGTAAGACCTTGTCTTGATGCATATGTGGAATTAGTCCTTGGAGCATTGGAGATATACACGGCTAGTGGCTTTCTTCATGAGAAAAAATGGAGGTCAATTGATTCCTTGGGATGATGGTTTTCCTTGGAGGAGGATAATTGGGCATCTTGGAGGAGGGAATTAAACCCTAGATGGCACGGGTACACTTGGTTTCTTACATGGAGACTTGGCCTTGACTTGAGGACACTTGAGTTGAAAACAAATCATGTAAGTGGCATTTACACAGAGGTATACATGGCCTAAGAGGGAGTGTTGGAGAATTGGCGACCTTTGGAGGAGGAGTGTGTCACACACCTCATGGAGCATTCAACGTTCAATCCTTGTTTGTTGGATGTGATTCCCTTGGATCTTGGCATGTGTGAGTTGGAGTTGGAGTGCTCCACATATGAGGATATTTAGTAATTAGATAGATTTTTTGTTGTGGACTTGATCCACTTTATGATTTTTTCCTTCCTTGACTTTCATATAAATAAATTAAGAAGGTATTTTCATTACTTGTACTTCTTCACTCATAGACTCACATGCTTTTGTTATAGATGTGAGACTAGGGTGAACTTGTCTTCTTATACTCTTATTCATGTCTATTTTCTTTATGTTTGAATCCTCCTTAGAGTTTCTTGTCATAAGTAGTATTCACTTTTATGTTATGCATTACTTCTATAATTCTAACAAAAGCACAACGAAAACGAAATCTAAATAGAGGAAGGTCATCTCTTTAGTTGATAAAATTAGGGAAAGTAAGAAATATGGAGAAAAAAAAGAGAAGGGATCTTCATGGAGAAAAAAAAGAGCTAACCCTAACCCTAAATCGATTGGAGTCTTGTGATTTTGGGGACAAAGCCCATGAAATTACCTTTTTTGATGACCTCCTTCTCTTTATTTTTCGCTCAGGCTTTTATGTGTATCTTGGCCTCCTTACCCGTCGCTATCCCTCGACTTTATCTTACCCAGCTCCTTATTTGTGTCTTGGCCTTCTCTTTCCCTAGCTCTTTCCCTCCTTCTTTTGCCCAACATCTACTAGCTTCTGTCGTGTGAGTGCAGTCATGTGAGTGTGCTCTAGCTCTTGCCCTCCTCTTTGCCTCCTTTTGTATCGCGCAATTGCACTATGAGTGTGCTCTAGATCTTTCCGATCTCCTATTTGCCTCCTTCTCTATCATGCGAGTGCATTGTGAGTGTGCTAGTCTAGCTCTTTCCCTCAGCCTCTTCGCCTCCTTCTCTGTCACGCGAGAATGTGTATTTTGGGCTCTAATTTCTTCATGAGTGTGAGACACACGGGCTTTAGTCATGCAATCTTTAATTTGTTTGTTTGAACTATCTATCTATCTATCTATCTATATATATATATATATATATATTTTAATTAATACATTTTATAAAATAAATTTATATTTAATTATATTTAACATATATAATATATATGTGGGTTAGTGGTGTATTTATGGGCTAGTGGGTTAGGGATTGGTGGTTTATGGGTTAGTGGGTTAGAGGGTTAGGTGTTAGTCAATTGAAGGTTACAAGTTAAGGGGTAAAGGGTTAGTGGGTTCATGGTTAGTGGATTAACATGTCAAAGGATTAAGGGTTAGTAGGGTATGGCTTAATAGGTTACAAGTTAAAGGGTTAATGGTTAGTGTGGGTTAAGTGTTAGTGGATGAATGGGTTGGTGATTCAGATGTCACTAAGTGAGTCTGTTAGTGGTTCAGAAGTCATTGAGTGAGTTTTTTAGTGGTATAGGGGTTAGAGGTTTAGGGGTTAGTGGGCTAGTGGTTAGTGTGTTAGGAGCTATAGGTTAAGGGTTAGTGTGTTATGGGGTTAGTGGTAAGGGGGATAATGGTTTAGAATTCAGTAGGTAATGGTTTAATGGGTTAGGAGTAGGCGTTTTAGGGATTATGGGTTAATGTGTTAGTGATTTGGACTCTAGTAGGAGTTAGTGGGTTAGTTTTCAAGAATTAGCGTGTTAGGGGTTGCGAGTTAGTGGGTTAGTATTTTTATTCTATATAATGGGTTTGTGTGTTCAACATTAGGGGTTATTGGTTTACAGGGTTAGCGATTACTAGGTTAGATGTTAGTCAATTAATTTTTATTAGGAGTTAGTAGGTTAGATGCTAGTCAATTAGTTCTCACTGGGGGTTAACAGACAAGTGACCATTAGTGGTTTCGTTTTAGGGGTTATGGATTGCTCTCTTGGTGGTTTAGGGATCATTAGGGGATATAAATTTAATTGGTTGGTGTGTTAGGGCTATTGGTTAAATCTCAATTAATCATTTAATAGGTTAGTAAGGAATAATTTATTGTGTTAGTGCTTAGTGGGTTAGGATTTAGTGTCTTAGTTGTCATCTAGATAGTGGTTAGTGGGATAATTTCCATCCATGGTTAATGGGTTAGGGTTATGTGTTAGTGGGTTAGTATCTTTAGGGTTAGTGAGTTAGGTATTAGGCGGTTAGTGCATTAGGGGATCAAGGATTAGTGGGTTATGGGTTAGTGGATAATGTGTTGGGGATTAGAAGTCAAAGGGTCACATGTTAGTGTGTTAGGGATTAGGAGTTGGTGGTTATGGGTATAATTAGGTTATTGGTTAGTGGGTTAGACATTAAAGTGTTTTTTTAGAACTAGAGGAATTTGTAATTTCCCTGGATAATTACCTAGGCGAGACACAAGTTAAAATATAGCTAGCTTCCATTATAACCCCTGGATTAGTGCCAACAACTTGCAATCCAATGCCCAACAAAAACATTATGACATAACAAGAGTCAAGAAGCTAGAAGAGACACGCGCAAGGCGGGTCCCACTCTTGGGGGGCATATACCCTTCTAGCCTTATCAGAACAAGCCAAAATATCATTGTGGATTTGAACCTGTGTGAGGAGAGTGAGAGACCTACCTCACAACCATTCAGGTTAGGTATGAGAGTGTTAATATGTAGGAATGTAAGTGTCAATGAGTTAGCAGTAAGTGTCTTAAAGGTTAGGGATTAGTAAATGAGTGCATTAGGGTTTAGTTCATTAGTTCATAATGGGTACTTAGTGGGTCAGGGATTAGTGCGTTAGGGTTTAATGCATTAGTTCTTAATGGGTTAGTGGGTTAGGGATTAGTGTGTTAGAAAATTAAAGGTTAGTAGGGTAGGCTTAATGGTTTTGGAGTTCAAGTAGGTTAGTAGATCAAGAGTTAGTGGGTTAAGGGCCATTAGGTATTAATGGGTTTAGAGGTTATTCATCAAGATAGGAAAAACATGATTCATGCACCTTTCTTCATAACCTTTATACTAAATGAAATTATTCTTCATCAATGTATGTTGGATTATAGGGCCTCAACCAATGTAATTTCATTGCAATTCATGAACCAATTAGGTCTAAAGATTACAACACCATATTGGAACATATGTGGGGTGGATAGAGGAAATCAAGGTGTGTGGTCTTATCAAGGATCTAAAGGTCGTTCCAGCTGCATATTTAAACATCTTTGTATTCATGGATGTGACAGTCGTAGATGTACCAAATGCTTGGGGAATGTTATTGTCCTAAAATTGGGCTACATGTTTAGGCGGTAATATTCTAATGGATTTATCGTATGAAACCGTCCCAACTTGTGAGGGTACTTACGTCACACTTCATAGGGAACCAATGACGATATGTACATATTTCCTTTATATCAAAATCATGTCTCATGACTCATAGAACAAAGAATTTATTTTAGGGAAAAAAATTGAGGTATGCCCTGAGAAACTCGCAACACGTGGTCAAACCTCATGGTTCAATTTTTTCATATGAGTTTTCCTCTCTAACACTTATTTAGTCATTCACTTATTTTGTAAGTTCATTTCTTTGCCAATTTATACTATTCAATTCCACTTTGTAAAGGAATTTGATCACTCTTTGAACAACCTTTAAAAAAAAAACTATCTTGCAAGTACACTTGAATTGGTGTATATTGATCTAGATTTATAATTCACTTACTAAGATTGTTGTTTTCTTGCATTTGTTTTATCAAGCACTTCAACAAGGATGTATTGGTATTAATTTGGTGCCAACCTTGCAATCTTGTCGTTTCGTCCTATATCATCTCAAAATCTCATACATTGGAAAATTCAACCTTGCAACCTAAATGGAGGTTCTGACATAACTAGGGAAAGGGTGGTATCTAACCCTTATAATGAAACTTGGGTCTCAATTCATTACATATTGTTATATCATTATATGTTGTAGGTCAAAGGTATCTATTACTTTGTATTATATATCTGTGCAACTTTATTTTGCAAGAGGATTGAGCTACATGTGGTGAATTGTTTAGGAGGATTGAGCTACATCAATAA
The DNA here is from genome assembly GCA_009831015.1 of Picea engelmannii. Lineage (NCBI taxonomy): Eukaryota > Viridiplantae > Streptophyta > Pinopsida > Pinales > Pinaceae > Picea > Picea engelmannii. The sequence goes on from ML785166.1 coordinate 250,559, forward strand.
CATGAGGTACATCAAACTATAATAAGGATAGATCTAGTACAATCAGTTGAGAATTATCTGTACAAGAATCCTCAAAAAGACGTAGTGGAAACGATCCTAATGGACCATGAATATAAACTCCATTAAATATAGCATATGCACTAGAAGGATCATATAGACAACATATCGGGATATGGCACTATGTACTTGATCCAAAAAACCAAAAATGCAAAAAATGGGAAGGCATGCCTTGATCAAGGGTTTGACATAATAGGTCAAAATCATATGAAAGGTTCACAACTAAATGTGCACTTTAAACTATGTCAACAAGACGTCCTAAACTGTTACTCCTACAATATTTTGAATCCCTTGAAGACAAGGTAAGAAATAGTTGAAGATGCAACTCTCCATATGAAAACAATTTCAAATAGAGTTCTTTCGTATAATATCTTCCCAAATATAAGTAAATTTGTTGGATAGGGAAAAGAGCCATCTTGAGGTCATTATGTTCAACAAACAATAAGGTTCCATAAAGTCTCAAGGAATCCCCGACATAAACCAAAGAAGGAAATGGTACCAACTCTTCCAATAATTCTACAATGTATTGTTCTTGTATTTAGGGCATCACAAGCCTTAGTCAAAAAATGCATCCCTAGATAAATATTACTAGAAATAATGAACACGAAGATAGATTTGGATTTAAAAAGAGGTAAAAACCTAGGATGGAAGTGCTACTTTTGTAAAGGGTGTAAAAATACTTAGAGATACCCAAGGAACCCTAGAAGAGAAGCAAAACCCTTGTAAGGATAAAACCATAAAATAATATATATGAATCCCCATATGTGATGATGAGAAAAATTTGAAACAAATGCTGAAGTGAACCCTGAGAGAGATGATCCAAACAAACTTCCAAATTAGTTGTTGTAGTGATCCCTTGAAGGTGGCTTAAAACTCAAGGATTAAACCCTAGGAAACCCTAAACAAGAGATGGATCAAGAAACACTAGATCCATGATCCTTTGTGCAATACCTCTAGCCAAAAATATCCAAATCACCTATAGGAAAAAAATCAAATCTAGAAACCCTATCTTTGCGAACCTTAGGGCAATGCCACTAACCAAAAATCTCCAAAGATTGTTGTTGAAAAATAAAATATGGAAACCCTAGTTCCATAGTCACACAAAAGTGATGCCACTAGCCAAAAGGTCTCTAAACCATTGCTGAAAAATAAGATATGGAAACCTAATTTCACAGCCACAAAAAAGTAATGCCAATAACCAAAATTTTCCAAACTGTTGCTCAAAAATCATGTTCGAAACCCTGGTTTTGAATCCAGAAAAAAGTGATGCTACTAGCCCATAGCATGGAACAACCTAAAAAGTGTTGAAATAAATCAACAAGTAAATGCTAGTGATGTGGGAAAACAATATCTTTGTAATTAGTGCATAAAACATGCTCCAACAACACCCAAAAGACATATTTTCCAACTAGTGAAACACTATGAAAAAAACCCTAATATTCCTCCAATTTGATTCTCTTTCGAATGCCAAAATCATATCTCAATGGCATGAATAGCCAAGAAGAAGGCTTAAAAAAAAATGGAGTGAGTAGGGAAGGTTCACACCTGTTTTGATACAATGATGAGATCACAAATAGAAAGAAGGGATTGAATGGAACTAAAACACCAACCCAAAAACTTGTAGTAAAAAGAGAACAAACGACACTAAAGAAGTGCATTAGGGATGAACCAAAAGTATTATAGAGAAAAATAGTCCAATCATGAGTGTGATATACTTGAGATGCACAAATGCACATAAAAGAGAAAATATGTTAACCATAAGAGAACACCAAAAATGTACAGTTCCCAGAGGCTTAACACTTTATACTAGATAGTCTTATCTCAATGATAAAAAAGATGATATTTGAACGATGTTTGAATTGTGTATTTATACACAACTCAAGTAGATCTTCGTAAAAGGAGTTATGGGTCCACATACGTAGGGCACACTACTTGAGAGGATACACAACATAAGTAGGGAATTCTCCCAAGAGGGATTATCATCCCACATATGTAGGGTGCACTCTCCAAGAGGGTTATTGAAACACATATCAAAGTTGACTAGGTCATCCTTAACCACACCTAGTTATACAATAAAATAATAATGTATGGCCTTAGCCATGATTACAAATACACTGATGATACATATGGATGGGTTGTGGCCACATGTACAAATTACTCCAGTATTTCCAACAAAAATTTTCTAGGGAATGCTTTGAAAGCATGAAGCCCGAAAATCAAATTATAGTCAATCAATTAGTGCATAGGGTTAAGCTTTGAAATTGAAACCTAGAGGATGTGTTAACACCATATTCATAGAGGGTGTGTTAATACCATATTTGTCTTCATAAATATAGGTGTTACTTTCTAACATATGTTTGTGGATA
>ML785166.1:253971-278765 GCA_009831015.1 Picea engelmannii
ATGGGTTGAGAAGGATTTTTGTGGAGATTAGAGTGATACTATTATCCTAAGTTAGAGTGCATGCTTTGAGGAGGTTGTTTATGGAAAAGGAGGAGATTTTCTTAATTTTTTGGACTTTCTTATTTTAGATGAGCTATTATTGTGAAGGAAGGAAGTGCATGGGTTGGAAAATATTTAATTTAAGCAAGAGTTGGTTTATTATAGCATTTTATCCATCTTTAGTTCATACACCCTCTTTGGAGGAGTTTATATTTGGGATGTGATAGCTTTGTTCCTCTATTTATGGTTGTGACATTTGCTTAAACCTATATGCCTATTCTATAAAGGCTAAATGAGTAGTGAGGATAGGGGTGGGATTTGATTATTCATTTTTCTTGACTTCTCTTGTCTTCCCATCCACTTTTTGATTGGAGTAAGTGTGAGAAACCATAATATTCAAAGAGAGGTAGAGGTTGCTATCCCCTTTCTCATGTGAGCTCATCCCTAAACATTGGTGTGAGAAAGTTCTTCGAAAGTGGTTTGATGCCCCTTGGAGTGCTTTGTAGTTTAAGTTAATATCCCCCAAAATTTGTAGTAATTATAGCTTCAAAATAAAATTAACATCCATTTGGATATTATTGCATAAATTATCGATGAATGTTTTTCATCGATAGTATAGCAAATTCATCACAAGATTATTTACATTCCTCTCTCTTGCGATGATATCAAATGATTCTTGGATTCATTTCATATTTGGTTTATCAACTTGAAATCTCAATTTGATACTTTGCAAGATAGTTGGACCTTTAGTCAAATACAAATATGAAACTTGGAATCATTAACATGTCTACTAGAACATATGAAAAATAGGGTTTAATATGGTTTCTATGATGAATTGATGATGGAATAAAGTGGGTGTGTCACTCAAATTTGAGTCCAGAAACCCTCCCATATTGTTAAGGCATGAAAATAGTCTATCCATGACAAATTTCAGTGCATACATAAGTCTTTTGTCCTTTTTCAATGACTATTTAACAAATCTCAATTCTAAGAAGATTCAAATAGGTAACAATATTAATGAAATCTTATATGATCATGATGGTATAAAAATGAAAGAGCTTCTCTTGGTTTCAAGAATAATTTATCCTCTACTGAACAAAGCCAACCACGTGAAGGTGGAAGCTCACATGGCCCCTCCCCTCCCCCTCACATCACTCTCAATTGATCCCCAAATCCCAATCTATAAAATATAAAATAATCGAAAGCAACGTCCTATTTATAAGATTCATGCATAGAAACTACAAAAACAAAAATTAATGAAGGTACATAAGATTATGTGTTTCTAAATGATATTTTTAGTCTACCACGCACTTTACTATATTGACAACTATTTTTTAGGTTTCAAATAATAATTAAACAACATGTAACCTAGGATATAAAAACATCGCATAAAACTTAAAAACATGTAATTAACCCATGACATTAAAAGTAAATTATTTTAAGAGAATAATGCATACAAATTAAAATATTATATAGTCATGTACTTAATCTAACCTCAACATCTGTGTAATCATCCTTATTCTCTATCTTGATCTTCTTCATCGAACTCGACATCTTTATCATCATCTAGTTCTGAAACGATGTTGAAAGGATTGATGATATCATCATCATCATCATCAATGTCATTTTCGAGCATATGTTCATCAACATCATCATCAGGAATTGCAATATTGTTTCCTATGCCTAGATCATTATCTTCTTCATCTTCTTCATTTGTTGACCCTCCATGATCTTTCATCTCTGTCAGATATTCTGTCGAATCATCTTCTTGATCTTCAATATCATCTTCTTCCTGTAAATGAGTATACTTAATTGGCCTTCCTCTTGGATCATATCTAACAACAAATGACCAATCCCTTTCACCAGGAACATTTGAGTAAAAGACATGTTCACATTGTCTTGGAAAAACATAGTGATTGTTTCCTCTTTCAAACATCGTTGTTCTAATCATTGGAAATCCATTGGAATGTTGAATAATAGTTCTTTCCTCATCACGTTCATGCATTTGTAACCTATACCATTTGACATCGAACATAACTAGTTTGAAAGAATTAAAGTCACACTCAAGTATATCATTTAAATATCCATAGTATCTATTTCCAGACTCCCGGGGATGTCTGTCACTCCCAAAGGAAACATTAGTAATATGGACTACTGCAATTATCCCACTATTAGAATTTTTCCTTGTTTCATCCAATTGTTTGATGCGAAATTTACGACCATTGCACCATGTAGCCTTCTGGTGTTTCAATTGCAATATCTCAGATATGTAAAAGATGCATTGTGAATTATTAAATTAACATATATTTATATAACTTCGAAATTATCTGAAAAATATAATACACATGTAGTCACATTAGTATAATATAAAATAATTGAATAAAATGGGTGAAATTTCTTACCTGTCCATCTTTCAAACCACATGCTAGATCAATTTCCCTCTGCATAACATTGGCATCTCCGTTATGACGAGCTTCTCTAACCAATTCAGACAGTCGTTTCCATGATAACCTACCTCCATTATGTTGTTTACACCTTTCAATCCATACATTCATCCGGTCAAGATTGTTTGCAATGTATAAATGAAGTGCATCCCACTCTAGAGAAACTGAATAAAAAAAAATATAATTCACCAATATTAAATATTAGTTATAACATACAATATGAAGGTAATTATAAATATTTATACTTCATGAAATAAATTATATTAATATATTAATGAGTATGATCATATACACAAAAATGAAACTTTATATGTATTATTAATATATTACCTCCAATTTTTTTCATTCTACCTTTCCCCAACAGATGCTCCTGATCTTCAAATTTTTTGATGGAGTTCACATCCCATATACGATCCACTACATGCATAGTTTGTGCTGCTAATTTAGGAAGATACTGACTAATATACACCATGCATTGATATACCATATATCCCTAAACCATAGAACCCTCAGGACGTGCTCTTTTTCCAACCAACACCTTCAATGATTTCAAGTGCCTCTCCACCATCCACATTGACCTTCTGTGAAAAGTTACACAAATTTCAATCTCCTCAACTTGGTGTATGAGGTAGTGTTCTTGTACATTGAAAAATGTAGGAGGTATATTCTTTTGCATTTCACACATTAGATGAGGAATTTCTCTCTTCCAATACTTTATATCATCTTCATGGATTTATTTCAATGACAACCATCTACATGAGATCATGACATAAGAAAATAACATGTTTCAACATAACATAATATAATATATTACATTACATTACAAGTAAAACAAGTGTCATTAAGTACAACAATAATTTGAAAGAACATTTTTCTTATAAATCACAGTTATTTCTTACCTCATGTATTTTCCAAGATCATATATAGCTTGTTTGACGTTGTTGTCAAATTCGTTTGGGAGAGATAGAGGTAGAAAATACTGTAACAACAAAATGAATTGTTATTTGTTACGACCAAAGTAGACAAGCAAAAAAAAAAACAAAAAAAACTATGAGGCCAATATATATAAATATGTATACCAAAATTATTACCTTAATGAAGGTATGCCAATCATGTGTTTTTACCCCACCAAATTCGCCTCTCTCCATTAAGATATTTTTTATGTTTGAAGCAAAACCTGTGGGAAATTTAATTCTTTGAATGACCTCTTTTACATCATTGATTTGTTGCTATGTTAATAACCATGGAAGGTTATTTCAGTCTAGTACTCCATCTGATCTATTTGAATATCAGATCACACTTCGCATTGTATGATTGGCTTCCTGAATGTCATTACAAATTTTGACAATTGTGTCTTTCTCCCTCCTACCATCTATGATTCACCATAACGTTTCAGTCACATTCTTCCTGATATGCATTGTATCAAACAAATGAGATATTTTTAGCTCCTCGTAGTAGGGCAACCTCATGAATTGAGCGGGATAAGATGTCATTCCTCGTGGAAGCCCATTATTAATACCTTCACGATGATTGCGGCCTTCATGAAGCATAAAAGAAATCACAAAAATAATTATCAAATATGGTAAAATAAATTCAATGATTAAAATAAACATTCAAAACATTACATGATCTACGATACATTATGAAATTGAGTACCTTGATGATTTCTGTTATATTCCAACCTCCATAGGTGAGGTTTCATTCTTCGTGGTTTTAAACCAGTCTCTTATTTCCCATTGAAAAGATGTTTTTCAGTAGTGCGATACCTATGGTTCTTAGGAAGAAGCTGTCTATACTCATCAAACACCATATTTCCTAAACTTTTTGAATGACGATACTTCATCTTAGGGCCACAAACTGGACATGCAAATTTACCCTTTGTTTGAATACCTGCAACAAATGGATTAATGTCAATTATACAATGAGATTATTTAAAAAGTAAACATACACCATGATAACATTAGAATATTGTATAGTATTAAAGAGAAATATTAGAATGCTTATACATACCACAAAAATGTGCTAGTACAGGGGAATCATGAATTGTCCATAAAAGTATTCTATGGAATTTAAATTTCTTCTCCCTGATTGTTTTACATATGTCGTACATTGTGATGCCAGCCCATAATTTAGTAGATCATTGATAAGAGGCTCGATATATACATTCATATCTTTAACCTGGTACTTACCTAATTGTTTGAAATTACTCATAATTACTAAAGGAATGATATCATGTAATATATATAATTAAATAAATAAACAAAAGATATTATGCAAAAATTGAAACAAATTAAAATGTTAAATTAAAAAAATTAATGTAAACAAATACATGGAACAGTCATTGTTAACATTATGTGATCCTTCTTTATTGACATCCAAGGAGGAATGTTATTGTTGATAACAAAAATAGACCACACTGAGTAAATATACCTAAGCTCTCTGAATGGATTAACATCAACTGCCAATGAAAGCCTAACATTACGAGGTTCATCTTTGAAATCTGCCCATTTTTCCTCAATTTCCCTAAATGCAGAACCATCGACAAGCATTCAAAGAACACCATATTCGCTTCTGTTATGTGCATGGTAATCCATAAATTTTTCTATGCTTTCACACCTGAACAATCGCTGCAAACGTGGAATTATGGTAATATGATGAAGAACCTATTGAGGCACTCTTTTTTTTACTTGATCGGTTCTATATCTATTGATAAGACATTGCAGACATTCGGTTTTCGAAGCATGTTGTCCATAATATATAATATGGTCACTAGGACATTCATCTATAGTTTGATAATCCATTCCAGTGTCTTTCATAATGGCATGCAAACCTCGATATGTGGGAGGTAAAATATTTGACGATGGTAACAAAAATTCACCTAACAATATACAACATAAGAAACAACTAGTTAATGTAAGGATATTAATCGTAAAAAATGCATTCTTTTTTTACACATTAATTAACACTAAAAACAAATATAAAAAAATCAACATTTATGTACAGTATGAGATGAAACATATTACATACTTTAGTATCTGTGTCATACAAGTGTTCGACAAATTATTCATAACCTTTAAGTTCACCAGCAACAATGTAGCAGAGAGAAGATTTTCTCTTGATCCTTCATAAAGTTGTTTATTTTCCTTTTCTAATAGAGGTTCATCATAAATACCAGCATTTTCCCCATCCTGATCCGGCTGCGAAAAAAAATCTTGGATCATTTGATTTGGCCCATCATCTTCTTCCATGGGATCATTAACTTGATTTGTCCCATCATCTTCTTTCATGAGATCCTCATTTGCTTTGTCATGATAATGTTCCTCAGCTTGTACAACATCATTTCTACTAATACTTGGTGCAATATTTTGTGGAAAGTTAGAGGGCAACTCTAACTTTATAATTACAAAAAATCATGCAAAATTGGTGTATACTATAACACAAATTCAAACAATATATATACATATATATAATTTTATATAAAATTGACAAAATAAAAAAATATAATGAATATATAGCTAATTACCATGGGACGATATTCATTTGATCCGCCATCAATGTGACCATATTTACTACAATGTTTTGTAGTTGTTGCTATTAAAATTCTTACGAGACATCTGAGGCAACATTGTTTACACGGGAAATATCATCTACCATCACCCTTTTCACATGCTTTACTTTTTCCCCCACCTCTAACAAGATTCTGCGACATTTTTCTGCACATAAATTCCCTTTCGGAACCGTCGTTGTTATAGCAAGATTTTTGCAACATCTTTAAATCGTCAAATATTTATAGGCCAATTTTAGGTCACTATCATTTCCATTGCGATGATAGTGACGTAAATATATATATTTTTTTCCACCTATTTATTTTAGGTCATTTTCAATGGTAAAATTTGACTAAATTATTATGGTCATCATTCGTCGCTAATGAGACGAACATTGACCATTATAATTCAGTCAAACTGTAGGTGTCGAGATTGCGATGAACACGGGGTAGATTTAGAAAAAGTGAACTTTTTCTCTTGCATGTTGCGACGAAAGAGTACTTTCGTTGCAGGTGGTCGTCACAAATTTTTCAATATGTAGTAGTGAAATGTATTAGGAGAAGTAGTTGTCTAAGGAATTCATTGAGCACCATCTCGATGAGTTCAATGCATTATGAAAGGATGGTCATATGGTGTGGGATTATGAGACCATATTTTTGGAGCTACTTCGATATACCCTGCATTTGAACATGAAGAATATGGAGATCAGAAAGTGTGTGATCGGCCTTAACCTAGATTTCGTGTGAAGGTGAGGATATAAATGCCTTGAACATTACGCATGTAGTCCAATAGGCCTCATAGGTAAGAAAAAATTGACCGCGGGATTCACAGAAGAACTCCTACAAAACTATTTGGACTAAAAACATCTGGAGCAAAATAACATCAGATGAAAACCAAAAAATACCTCTTGGTAGCAATTTATTTCTCTAAAATCCTTGTTCATGACACCACGATGATGAGTTCCTCAGTAGAAGACCCCCTACAGGGGACCACTGCTAACAACCACAGTTAAGCTTGTCAATAGAACAGACTAGGATCATAGGCTGGTAGGCCAACAACTTCTAAATCAGGGCCAAGAGTACTAGACCAGAGACGGGTGCTGGACATGTGGAGATGCTACCTTACCATCAATACTATCTAGCTGAAAAGGCTAGAGCAGTTTGGTCAATAGGACAAACTAGAGTTGGGGAGATGGGAAAGGCCTAGGGGATTCTTGTTTGCAGTGAATAATTGTCAAGCTGAGCGCCAGACCAATGTGCTCGAGGTGTGGGGTACCATCGCCAGCCAGACTTTAGTATTTTTTATATCCCATTGCTATAAAGATCTCTATTTTGAATACCATGTTGAAGGGGTCCAGGTAAAGGAATTCAACTGGATGAGTTTAGATTCGTCAAAATGGCTTAGGGTGCCAACGATATGGTTGGAGAAAGGGTTATGAAATGTCACTTTAACCTTGGGAATAATGTAACGAAGTCCTACCTATGTCACGATATTAATATCTTATGACGACGTGATTAGAATGGACTAGTGAGAATAACATGATGCGAGACTCGACGTTGATATCAAGTTGTTGAGTTCAATCGATGATGAGAGACAAAGAAGTGTGATTGTTGGAAGAAAACAAGGAGTATCCCTAAGGTTCCTTTTTTCCCTACAACAACATAAGAGCATGAGCAGGGATGCAAGTTTTATTCAATATTGGCCCTAAATGACAAGGGCATGATGGAAGGATTAGAAGGACCTTCCCGTGGCATGAGTATTTCTCACATGTTTCAAGAAATTTTCTTTGATTCTCTCCTACAAGAGAGTTGGAATTTAAAATCGACTCAAACCTTGGAACATAATCTGTAGTGAGGGTGTCTTATCTAATGTCAATCCATGGGTACATGATTTGAACATGCAACTAAAGGAATTGTTGGACCTAGAACTTATGCATCCAAGTGTGTCACCATGGGCTGTGCCTATTATTTTTCTTACAGAAGAAGGATCGGTTGTGGAGACTTTGTTGTACTACCATCAAGTATTCCTTGATGACATATTGATATATTCTTGGAGGATGAAAGAACTTGACAAATATTTCACTTGGTTATATAGTGTTTGTGAGGGAACAAAACATGAGAACTGTTGAAATGCTCTTTTATCAATCAAGTATTCATCAATCGGGGCATGTTATCTTCGACGAAGGTATCGTTGTAGATACAGTGAAGGAAGAGGCTATTAGCGAATGGAGTGCATCGAAGAACGTACCAGAAGTATGTAAATTCATGGGTTTAGCTGGATATTATCAATGGTTCATCGAGGGGTTTTCAAAGTTAGAAATCGGATTACAGAAATGCAAAAGAAGATCAAGAAGTTTGTGTGGACCGAGAAATGCGCGGAAACATTTCGAGGGCTCGAGGAGTTGTTGACGACAACACTAATAATAAAAATCCTTGACATGGACGAGGAATTTTTAGTGTGCACTGATGCATCCAAGGAAGACTTAGGCAGATTCTTGATGTAAGAAGGTCAAGTGATCACTTACACCCTAAGGAATCTAAGAAGGAATGAGGAGAACTACGCGATGCATGATTTGGAGTTATTAGGAGGAGAACTATGTGATGCATGATTTGGATTTATTAGCCATTTTGTATGCCCTGAGAGTGTTGAGACACTACCCTATTTTACAAAAATATTGAAATAAAAATGGGCCAATGTGGTTTACATAACTTTTTTTTTTACGCAAGAGGCTTGAACGCTCGATAAAAGGATTTAGTCGCACATTCTTAGTGAGTATGATTTTAAGATTTCCTACATAAAATGAAGAGTGTACAGAGTGGCAGATGCATTGATTCAGAGACCATGCATATTTTTGGGATACCTCTTCAGAAGAATCTACGTAAAAGGATTATAAATACATCGTGACAATGACTTGTATAAAGAGGTTAAGGAATTTATTAGACAAAACACCATGTTGGTACCGAATTTTGATGGATTTACTATGGACAACGACGGATTAATGAGAGATAATAACCAGATTTACGTACCTCCCATTTACGAGTTGAGAAGTTTGATATTAAATGAAGCTCATAGAAATGTCTACATGGCTCATCCTTGAGTCACGAAGATGAGGGAAGACATTAAAACCTTATTCTTCTAGAAATAAATGAAGGAAGATATTGTCAACTATGTGGCAATATGTCTAGAATGTCAGCAAATGATGGTTGAACATAGACATCTAGAAGGATTACTACAGCCACACGATGTTGTGGAATGGAAATGGGAGGTCATTTCAATGTACTTCATTGTTGGATTTTCATTGATGGTAAGGAGACATTACTCGATTTTCATGATAGTTGACACTCTGACAAAGAAATCACATTTTGTCCCTGTTCATAAGACACATTAGGAGCCAAGTATATCTAGAGTTTATATCACCAAGATTTTGAGACTTCAAGACATATGAAAGAAATCATATATGATAAGGGAATCGATGTTTTCTAGGCAATTTTGGACGAGTTTCCCAAGAGGCCTTGGGAACATCACTAAACTTTAGTACAACATGTCCCTTAGATAGACAGGTTCACTGAACTAATGAACCAAATTTGGAAGGTTGTTTTGTGTATGTGTGTTCTTGGAACAACATAAACGTTGGTAATAGTTGGAGATTTTTGAGTTTGTGTGCAACAAAAACCATCAAGGAATCATTAAGATGGCACCGTTGAGATTCTCTGTGGGAGATCGTGCCAGATGCCTTGAAGTTGGGATCGACTTGAGGATAGGGTTGGTCGAATTGATCTAATAATATAGAAAAACAAGTATGTACAGTAAGAAAAAGGATTGGAAGAAGCGCAAGACCGACATAAGGGTTTTGTCGATGTGTATCGTGTGACCATAATTATGAAGGGCCTAATGGTTAGTGGTGCCTAATTCTTTGAGGATTTGTGCGGTGTTTATCTTGTATCTGTGTGAGAAATTAGGAAAGTGATCCAACTCATGTGATTGACTTGAGTCCTTGCGGGTTTCGGGAGAGGGTGCGCTCACGGCAGAGCCAATCCACCTTCTCGAACATCACATTCGACAAATACAACATCAAACTGTCGATTAGGTCAAGGTTCAATAGGACAATTATATTCCATACTCGATTACCTGGGAGGACCCATATGATATGCATCTGCAGTTTCCATTTTTGTTTGATAGCCAGACATTAGATTATTGTTAGATACTTTATTTCTACACTTGTATACTATGACACTGCGAGACAAAGTTTAAAACAAGAGGGGGTGTATGTAACATCCCACTCTTGCACACACCTGATGTGACTTATTATTTGAGGAAACTTGCGTGCAAGTGATCTGATTCATTATATGATTCACTTCTTAGCTTATGGATTATGAAGTTGACACTGTGTATTATGATGTTATGATATGTTATTTGATTATATATGTGTCAACAAGTTCCATTGATTGGTTTCTTCTGACTGTGCATAGATATTGACAAATTGAGGATGTTGATGGCATCGATGGTCCTCCGTCGACTCTGGATCGAGTCAGGTAGTGGATTCTTTAAGGTTTGATTATTTAAGTTATTGTATATGTGACATATGGCTGGTATATTATGATTTTTTTATGGATCATTGACATGTTTCGTTCATAGATGCAGGTTGACGATAGCTTGCTAATCAGACTCACATTTGGAGTAAAGGGGTCATGCATGACCACTAGAGACATAGAGGGAGAGGTGTGGCAGAAACCCTGCCACAAACTACTAACACTCCCACTGTGGCTTGAATTGTAGGTTAACGATTACCTACTTCGAGATATCCATGATGTCGTGAGGGGAGACAAAGACATTCACACATGAAGATTCTAAGGGGTGCATAATAAGGCATGGTCCTTATTCCTTAGAGGCCCTTAGTCTCCCACAAGATCTCCTAATGGATTATTGACTCCAAGGGCAGACGTCTACCAAAATTAGTCAAAAGGAGAGTGGCACCTTTGGAGCACGTAGTGTTTCTTGAAGGTCACATCACATAAATGAAACTTGAATACCTAGAAATCAATATATCATTTTGACATGGTCGGCGTTAAAATAAATGTTGCCTGAGTAAAGTTTAAAAATTATAAATTTTTCCCTTAAAAACAATTTTGTTAAGCCTGGATGAATTTAGAACATAGGTCTAATTGGGGTATAAGGACTAAAATTAAGTATTCAAATAATAAAGGGAGGTTGAAGAAAAATCAAATTTTAAAAAAATTAAAGGAGAAAGAATTTATCCAAAAAATTTAATTGTTGGCTATGTGAAAAACTTGCTAATTTAGAATTTAGACCAAAAAGGAGAAACTTAAATACTAAAGGAATGTGGAACATAGAAGGGAATCTAGTCTAGATAAATTTCCTAAAATAAACTCAAATAATCTTTATGAAAGGCGTGAGTCATTAAGGCAATGTGAGGGAATATAGGGACATCGAGGAGCGTCTTTAGGAATTCTTTTAGGTGGGTGAGGGAAATTGGAAAAATTAACTTAATTAATTAAATGATTTTTTGGTGAAACTAAGGGATCGCATGACAAGTGTATAGGGGAGAATATTCCTAATAAAATTTTAATCAAAGAATTAAATGTGCATTTGGAAACTAGTCACTAATAGAACTCTATAAAAGAAATGGCAAAGGAGGGGAATGGATCAGGTCTGGTATGCCTAAGGTTATGCTGCCAGATTTTACTCTTGACTGATTTTTCTTGTGGGAGTTGGGATACCAAGCTCGAATAGAGAGTGGTAGCTCGAAATTGAGAGGTGAGCTGGGAGCTATCTTTCTCTTGTTCGTGTGTGTGGCCCCTTTTTGGCTCAGGGGGCGCATGGGGAAGAATATTACCCCTAGCTCTGGGTCGGAGGTACCGGTGAGGTATTAGCGGTTGGAAAGAAGGAGTTGGATGGAGCATAAGCACGGGACAACCCCTTCAGATCATTTGCCTACGGTTATGGTACGCCTTTAAATTTGCAGTTGTAATTTAGTTAGAAATTGTATATAGATTCATGTTTTGTTGAAATCATTGAATATATGTTATGGTGGGCAAGATCGCCTAATGTGGATAGTTGGGATTAATCTTGATGGATTGGTTTTCCTTGCTAACTCTATGCTTTGGTTAATTTTTCTCTTCCCCTTGGAAAAATTTGATCTTTCACCTTGGATTTGTTTTGTATATCATTGCACCTTGGTTTTATTTCTCTCTGTGCCTGAGTGGTGGGCTAGCGTTTTTTCTTGGTTTCACCACAAAATGTGTTTCCATGCATTATTTTATTTCATTTCATTTTTACTCTGCGAGAAGAGTGTGTGAAGCCCTACGTTTTCTTTTAATTTTTAATCCGATTTACACTCAGATTAAATGCACCCAAAAGCTTCTGCAACCCTATTTTTAATTCGAAATACCTCTTTGTGTTTTTATTTTTACATTCACTCATTGAAGGTATCCCCCATGCTCATCGATAATTATTTTTTTCTACAATGATATTGTTCTCAAGGCTCATCGATTTTTAAGCCTCGCTACACAATGGAATGCTTACTTCAAATTTTGTGATATGGGGATTCAAAACAACCTCTTGTCTGATGAATCTTAGATCCCTTCTCTTGCTTACATCTTTGGCATTTTATTTCTCCTCCTTATTCTCATCACCCTTCTCCTTGAACCTCTACCTTCTAAAATTTCCTCTCTGTGTTTACTTTTAATTTTTCTACAAATCGTGAAACCTTCCCAGCGACATGGGAAATCTCTTACCAAGCTCTCTAATGGTGTGATTACCTCTAAAAATCATGATAATTTCCTAGTGTTATGATTCCAATGCTTTCATTGGTCATGTATCTTTTAATAGATAGCTAGTGAACCAACATTGGTTTCTTTCACTCACGGTTGCTGGCATGCTTTCAATTGCAATTTAAATTTCACCAGACTCTGTGGAGGTGTCTTTATACCAGTATCAGAGGTAGAGGGTTACCCTTTCGATCCACCAACACCTAACTGAGCATCCCTTCTGGTTCTATAGGCTTATCATGTTTTTTTTTTTTATCTTATCAAAGTAGATCAAAATGGAGTTGGACTTGTTCCCAAGGATGATTTTGGGGGATAAATTTTTCTCATGGGCTAATTTTCCATGGTTTTTTCAAAAACAAGATTTGCCATTCTAAAAATTATTCGCCCAAATTCTATAGGATAAAATTATTTTACCTTAAAAATCGCCAAAATTTTATACGAACTATATAAAATCTTTAGAAATTTGAATATTTTTACAAAAATATCACCAAACATTTATAGTTGGCATATGAAGGATTAGTAAGATTCACCAAGGTTTCTATATTTTAAAATAAATCTCCATCCTTAAAATCATCCCTGCTCATTCCATAATAATCCATTTGAAAGTGCATTATATCCCATAATGATCTCGCAATTTCTTGTGATTCTATGAGATTTTATGAGTTCATTATCCCTTGTGTTTTTATGAGTTCATGATGGTTTTGATTGTGTAAAATATCATGCATAAAGATCAACCTACTTTCCTACCGATTCCCTGGTTGATTATTATACAAAACACCTTTGCAAATTTTCTATTGTAATGGAGAAATTTCCATATGTTAATCATCGTATGACCTCCCTTCACGAATAGATATAAATTTCCAAGATACATCTCGATTGTTTAATTCTTTGAAATCCTGATGAGCTGACTACCACTTGAAGACGCTTGACCTATCCTTCAATGACATACCCTTGAGAGTCGACCGACAAGTACCAGAACGACCTAACTATTGAATTTTCACAAAGCTAGGTTAAGCATGAAGTTCATTCCATTTTATTATTTAACATAACCATAGAAAATAATGTTGAAGCAACCAATATCACAAGAAGAAACACCATGCACAAGAACACAAGAAGTATCCTCAGAAACCCTTCTCAATAAGGGAAGAAAACCCAACCAAATTCTTTGCTATATTCTTCAAGAGAAAGACCTTCACCACTAAGAAATACTTAGCACACAAGAGGGTGCTTCAAACCCTAGAACTCTAATGCCAAAGAGAGGTGACAACTTTTCCCAAGGAAGTGTACTTGCTGAAATTTCCCTACTCACATGAAAGATATATGATTCCACAATGGGGAATTTCCCTTCACTTATATTAGACTTATCATATCAACCAAAGTGTCTATTGGTTCAACAAGGTCAACCTTACTAAGTCATATTATTATTATTATTATTATTATTATAATTAATGTTAACCATATTGATTATCTTTTACATGTTGGAAAATGTTTAACAGGTAGCATATGCTTGTCATTGATGGCAAGTACAACAGTGAAGATGGCAGGATCAGAGTGTGCATCGATGGAAAAATAGGAACAACGTAAGCTCAGGAGGAATTAGCGCAGAGTCGAATGCAATGCCTAGATGTGCACCAGGGATGAGGTTAACTCATGACTAAAGCTCAAGGGAGATAGCGTACTTAGGATCATAGGCGGATCAAAGGTCGAGGCCTTTGACACTTAGAGTCTTTGACACTTAGAAATTCTTCCAAGTAAGAAGGATGTGTAATATTGGAGGAGAAGCATCGGTGATCATTGGATCCCATCCTGAATTCTTGATGACCATCAAATCTCAATGTAGACAAGAGGAGCAGGCAGATATGGAGGATAGATCTTGAGCGTTAGATCCGAGCACAGGGTCCGACCACCATTGGATCGAGGAGAACCTGAACGTTCTTTAAAGTGCAAGGAGTAGAGGGCTCACAAATCCCGACAGCATGAGGGCCGTCAGATCTGAATAAAGACAAGAAGAGCACGCTAAAGAGGAGGATAGACCTCAGGCATCAGATCTGAGCGCAGGGTCCAACCACCGTTGGATGGAGGAAAGCTTGCACAATCTTTAAAAGTGCAAGGAGTAGAGGGCTCACAAATCTTGAAAACAGGAGAACCGTCCATCTCAAGGGGTTATGTGGACCGTTGACCCGACTCCCTATCGGAGTTTCGGGGATCGAGAGTTGGAGACGACAAGTAATATCATCCACAGAAATCTCGATTTCACGATATGAAAAATCCTAACTGAATGTGAACCATTAGATCAAGATGTGATCTAGATCGTCGATCTGAATTACGTCAGCAAACCATGTCAGCTAGGAACACATGGCACAACTAGGTAATGACAAGTGTTAGACTGATTCAACATGCTAATCACATGTAAGTCATGAATCAGGGTGACACATGGCAGTTATTTAACACATGTGATGTCAGCAGACTTACACCACGTCGGAGTTTCAAGGATCGCGTGTTGGAAATGTAAGAGAAACAATGCAACAGGAATCTCGATTTCGCAATATGCAAAATCGCGACTCAAATCGCAGCCATTGAATCAAGATCAAATCTGGACCGTCGATTCCAGTCCTTGTCGGAGTTTCGGGGATCGAGAGTTGGACATGTCAAATATTATTGACATCAGGAATCCCAATATCGCGATGTAATCTGAGTCGTCAGATTAAGGTTGAGTCTGGACCGTTGATTCCAGTCCTTGTCGAAGTTTCAAGGATCTAGAGTTGGACATGTCAAATATTATTGACATCAGGAATCGCAATATCACGATATGTGAAATCGCGATGTAATCTGAGCCGTCAGATTAAGGTTGAATCTGGACCGTTGATTCCAGTCCTTGTCGGAGTTTCGAGGATCGAGAGTTGGACATGTCAAAGATTATTGACATCAGGAATCTCGATATCATGATATGTGAAATCACGATGTAATCTGAATTGTCAGATCAAATGTGGATCGGAGGGATACCGATGCACGACACAGTGAAACTACCAGAAACCATTGATGGCGTCTGCTAGGGAATTCGAAGAGACCCCTGTGTGATCACCAGAGGAGAAGAAGAGTCTCCAAGCTTCGTCCAAGTGAAGGAAGACTATTCTTAGAATGGATTGATAGATGGATGAGCATGGAAGCCTATAACTAAAACAAAGAAGGTGAGCTCGACTGTCACAGAGAAGACGAAGAGTCTCAACTGCCAGAGAGGCTGAGGAATCTCCGCATAACATCCAATGATGCTGAATGCATGGGAAAACAACCAGAGAAACTGAAGAGTTACGATTATGATCACGCAGAGCACTCAAGAGGTGGAGGAGATTAGTGCGGTATGAGCATGTAGAGGAATGGTGAATATTGCATGCACAAGATGCATAGAAGCTATATATACATGGTACAGAGAAGATAAGGGTTTTTGTTGCTATTGGAGTTTGTTGTGGTTGTTGTTGGTGAAGGTGATTCGTGTGTGAAGAAGGAGGAGAGTGCAGCAGCTAAATAGCACAGAAGAGGAACTGTGCAGTGAATGGACATGGCGCACAGAGAATAAAAAGAAGAAGAACAGACAGCACAAGTGATGTGTGCAGAAAGGCAATGAGGTAGACAGAGAAACGAAATGCAGCAAAACAGTGATGAGTCTGGTAAGCCATTGTTGAACATCATATCACTGTAATAAGTTTCAGTAGCTAAGATTTATATTTCAGGGTGGTTGCGAGGAGCTAGGGAGGATTGGTGTCCTCAAAGGTTCAAGTGGGTGCTTGAACACAGGGAGTTGGTGCTTTTTTCTAGTTGGTGCTAGAGAAACCAGGGAGTTGGTGCTTCCTTCTAGTTGGTGCTAGAAAAACCAGGGAGTTGGTGGTTCCTTCTAGTTGGTGCTAGAGAAACCAAGGAGTTCGTGCTTCCTTCTAGTGGGTGCTAGAGAAAATAGAGAGTTGGTGCTCTCAGCAAGTTGCATCTTGCAAAATTGAGGTTGTAGCCTCATTATGAGTTGGTGCTCATATGTATGATACTGTAAAGAATGTAACTATTACTTATCATATAAAGAAAAAGAGGTTTTTACCCTGCATGGGTTTCCTCGAGAAATATCTGTCTCTGTGTTTCTCATATATGTGAATGATGTTGAAAGTGCCATTGTTTATTTCCCTGCATTATTTTGATCATCATTCAGTATCTCTACAAAGAGTTTAAAAGAACCATAATTGTTTAAGCACGGTAACAACTGATTCACCCGCCCTCTCAGTTGTCCAACAATTGGTATCAGAGCTAGCCCCTTTTATCTAAGGCTAGATCCTAGAGCTTAAACATGTCAAGCCATGAAGGAAATTCAACCAATAAGGCCCCTCTGTTCAAAAAAACAAACTTTGCCTTCTGGAAAGTTAGAATGAGAACCTACATAATGGCTTTAGGTGCAGATGTCTGGGATGTGGTAGATATTGGTTATGTAAAGCTAGTTGTGCTAGCTAATAAGGATGACAAACTAGAATTTAGCTTCAATGCTAAGGCTATGAATGCTATCTTGAGTGGGCTTACAGAAGCAGAATTCGTAAAAGTTATGCACCTCGAAACTGCCAAAGAAATGTGGGACAAACTCATTAACAATTATGAGGGGAATGAGAAGGTAAAGGATTCAAAGCTTCAAACCTACATAATACAGTTTGAACAGCCGAAGATGAAGGAAGATGAAACTTTTGGAAAATACTTTCTGAGAATAGAAGAAATGGTAAATGCAATGAAGGCACTTGGTGAAATAATTGGGGAACCTTCTTTAGTTCAGAAAATCTTGAGATCTCTCCTAGATAGGTTCAACCCGAAGGTCTCTGCTATAGAAGAACTTAATGATCTAAAAATCTTACAGTTTGATCAACTTCTAGGAACACTGACTGCATATGAAATGAGAATAATTAAAGATAAACCCACTTCCAGAGAAGCATCATTTAAAGAAGACAAGAATGAGGATTCTGAGCCCGATGAAATTGAAGCAAAATTTGTGAAGAGACTAAAGAAGGGATGAGGAAAATACAAAGGTAAATTGCCTTTCAAATGCTTTAACTATGGAAGGATAGGTCATTTTGCAAATAAATGTCCACACAAGAAACATGATCAGAACTATGAAGGTGAAGAGAAGCACAAATCCAGGAGATTTGATAAAAAAAAAAAATTATGTGTAAACAATGATGACTCCTCAGAAGACACCGATAGTGACTCTTCCTATGAAGATAAGGTAAATGACTTCATGCTTATGGCCAAAGATAATTATGATAATAAAAGAACAGGCAGTGATGAGAATGATGAAGAAGCTGTGGTTGACATGGAAGGAGAACTGATCAGTGCATTGGAAGAGATTGACAGACTAAGAGTCAAGAACAGAAAGCAAAGACAATTGTTGATACAGTTAGAGAAAGACAGTCAAGAACCTGGTGAAGACCTTGTGCTAATAAAAGTAGAATTGGAAGAGGCAAAGAAAATCTAAGAGATTATGAAACAACAACTATGAGAAAAGAAGACAAGATGTGAATCATTAGAACAAGAAGTAGTGAAAACAAGGAAAGAAATGGAGAAATTTCAAGCCTTCTATAATCAGAGTCTGTCAAGTATCAAAGCCTCAGAAGGATTAGCCACCATTCTAAATCAGCAAAGGAATCCAAAGCTGAAAACCGGTTTGGGTTATGAAGAGGGATCAAGTAGTGGGAAGAAAGGAAATGAAGAACCCATCAAGTTTATCAAAAGTACAGCCAATGACAATAACAAGTCTGCAGAAACAACGAAAGACAATCAGCCGCCCAGGATGAGTAATGAAAAAGGTGCCAGGATTGATTCTTTAGAACAAAGAAACAATGCTCTCTCTGCTGGAAGACGTCATCAGCAAGAAAGAAATTGATTTGCTCAAAGAAGGCAACCATTTTCCAGGTACAAAGAATTTTTCTATGGCTATTGATTCTACTATTCTAATTTTGGTCACAAAGTTGTAAATTGTTCCTTAAGACTTAGACATGAGAAATTAAGATTTCAAAGGAATAAATATTTCCCACAACAAAGAATGATACAGTCAAGTAATAATCCTTCACGGACTGCAAATTGCCAAATTAAGTCTGGACACATACATCTAAGGAGGCCAAGAAATAATCAACAGTCAATAAGTAGGCAACACTGCAACAACAAGTTTAACTTTTTGAATAATGAGATCGAATGCTACACCTATTATAACTTTGGACATAAATCTATTGAGTGTCGGTTAAGGAACTATGAACCAAATTCGAAATCCCCTACTGAAAATGTCAAGTTTTGGAAGAAGAAAGAAAGTAACAAGTGTGTATTAGTATTGTCTTCTCAACGAAAAATGAACCCTTGGTATATAGATAGTGGATGCTCCAAACACATGATGGGAAACAAAGGAAAGTTTTTATCTCTAAGTGAAGGAAAATCAGGAAGTGTAACCTTTGGAAATGATGCTCTAGGGAAAATAAAAGGCAAAGGGATGGTGAGCTTAAGTAATGGAAAAGGAAAATCCCAAGATGTTCTACTTGTGGATGGGCTGAAGCATAACCCGCTCAGTGTAAGTCAAATGTGTGACAAAGGATGCGAGGTGTTGTTCATGTCCAAGGACTGCAAGATAAAGTCTGTAAACTCAGGACAAGTGGTGGCCAAAGGCATAAGGACAGAAAATAATGTATATGTGCTGAAAGAAAATAGAGAAGAATGTCATCTAAGAAAACATGATGAAAGTTGGTTATGGCATAAGAGACTAGGACATCTAAACTTTGACCACTTAATCAAACTCAAAAACCTTGAGGTAGTAAAAGATCTTCCTAGAATATCAAAGCCCTGAGATTTAGTGTGTAAACCCTATCAAGTAGGGAAGCAAAATAGGACACAGTTTAAGTCCAAGAGCTTCACTTCAACAGAGAAACCACTCCAACTAGTTCATATGGACTTATGTGGACCATCAAGACAGGAAGGCACAGGAAAAGAAAACTACTCCATGCTGATTATCGATGATTACTCCAGACTTACTTGGGTTTCTTTTCTCAAAGAAAAAGATGAAGCATTTGAGAAGTTTAAGATATTTAAGGCTTTAACTGAGACTCAAACAGGGAAGAGGTTAAAGGTAGTAAGATCAGAGGGGGGAGGAGAGTTTATGTCAAGAGACTTCAAGGAATTCCGCGATGAGCATGGGATCAAGAGAGGATACACAATACCAAGAACTCCACAACAAAATGGAGTATTTGAGAGGCAAAACAGAACAGTACAGGAAATGGCCAGGTCAATGATGAATGAGAAAAACATTGGTCAAACCTACTGGGTAGAAGCAATACACACAGCAGTCCATGTGCTTAAAAAATCTCACCTCAGACCACAAAGTGACAAAACACCTTATGAATTATGGTTTGGAAGACCTACCTCAATCAAACACTTCATAGTCTTTGGGAGTAAATGCTACATAAAGAATAATGATGAAAACCTCGACAGATATGATGATAGGGTAGATGAAGGTATTTTCTTAGGGTATGCTACAAACAGTAAAGGATACAGGTGCTATAATAAGAAGCTGCATAAAATGGTTGACTGTATTGATGTAAAAATTGATGAAGGAATCCTAGCAAGAGAGGTGTACGGTAATGAGTCTTCTATAGAAGACACAGCTAAAGATGAAGATGAACAGGTCCAAGAATCAGAAAATGAAGACTCTGAATCAAATGAAGACTCAGACACTCAGATAGACTCAAATCAGCAGTCAACTACAAATTCCTCCTCCAGAATCATTCAAAAGAATCATCCTGCAAGTCAGATAATTGGAGAAAAAGACAAAGGGGTACAAAACAGGAAAAAGCTAATCAAAACCATCGAACAATCTCATATAGTGCTCATATCCATGCTGGAACCCAAGAATTTTAATGAGGCCAGCACATATGATCACTGGGCTAAAGCAATGAATGAAGAACTTGATCGGATTGAGAAAAACAATACATGGGAGATGGTTCAAAGACCCGAAGGTAAAAACATCATTGGCTCCAAATGGATCTTTAAGAATAAGTTGAATGAGAAAGGACAAGTTATCAGGAACAAAGTGAGGTTAGTCTATAAAGGCTATGCTCAGATAGAAGGACTGGATTTTGATGAAACATTTACGCCCGTAACAAGATTAGAAGCTATCAGAATGTTTCTTGCCTATGATTGTCATAAAAGGTTTAAATTCTACCAAATGGATGTCAAGTCAGCCTTTCTCAATGGAGATTTAACTGAAGAATTCTATATGGAAAAACCAGAGGGTTTCAAATTGTCTGATAACCCTGACTTAGTATGCAAGTTGAAGAAAGATTTATATGTTTTAAAACAAGCCCCTCGAGCCTGGTATCACAGACTGGATACGTATCTAAAAAAAAATGGTTCGAGGAACAATTGACAACAATCTGTATATTAAGAGAGAGGATAATGATTTGCTCATCGTACTGGTCTATGTAGATGAAATCATCTTTGGATGTAATAAGTATTCATTGGTACAATGGTTTTCTTCTGCCATGGAGTCTGAATTTGAAATGTCTATGATAGGAGAACTGTCATTTTTCCTTGGTCTGTAAATTACTCAGAGGCCCAATGGGATCTTCATTTCTCAAGGAAAATATTTAAGAGAAATGCTGAAAAGGTTTCAAATGGAAGATTTTAAACATGTGGGTACACCTATGGTAACTGGATATAAATTAAGCGAGGATGATGATTCACCTGATGTTGATCAAAGTTCATATCGATCAATGATAGGAAGCTTGTTGTACATCACAACATCTCGCCCAGACATAATGCATGATGTAGGAATGGTAGGAAGATATCAGGCCGCACCTAAACAGAGTCATTTGCAAGCTGTCAAAAGGATATTTAGGTACTTAAAAGAAACAATGAATTATGGTCTGTGTTATCCCAGGAATCAAAGTCTTTAGTTGACTGCTTATTCAGATGCAGATTGGGCAAATTGTGTTGATGAGAGAAAAAGCATCAGTGGAGGAGCATTCTTCTTGGGTAACTCCTTAGTAGCCTGGCTTAGTAAAAAGCAAGGTTACATTTTTTTATCAACCACAAAGGCAGAGTACATTGCTGCTGCTACCTGTTGCACACAGGTATTATGGATGATTCAGACACTTGCAAACATAGAGGTAAAATATACTGCACCGATCTGAATTCATTGTGATAACACAAGTGCCATCATTGTGTCTAAAAATCCTGTCCTCCACTCCATACAAAACATATTCCCATAAAATATCATTTTCTGAGAGAGAAGGTCACCAATCAGATTGTTCAGGTCCATCACATTCCCACTACAGAACAAATTGCAGACATCTTTACTAAGCCCCTAGCCAAGGCACCGTTTGAATATCTTAGACAGAAGCTAGGTGTCATTTCGTTTCACACCTAAAAAGTCCATCTTTTTAGGGGGAGTTTTGCATTGTTTGAAAATCTAATGCCTCCTAAAATTACTACAATAGGTCAGGGGGAGCATGTCTCTTCTTTGACATTGATGTCAAAGAGGGAGAAAAGAATTCGGGTGCCTTAGTTGCCATCAATGCCAAAGGGGGAGATTCTTGGAAAATGTTTAACATGTAGCGTATTCTTGTCATTGATGGCAAGTACAATAGTGAAGATGGCAGGATCAGAGTGTGCATCGATAGAAAAACAGGAACAATGTAAGCTCAGGGGGAATTAGCACAGAGTCAAATGTAGTGCGTAAATGTGCACCAAGGATGAGGTTAACTCATGACTAAAGCTCAAGGGAGATAATGTACTTAGGATCATAGGTGAATCAAAGGTCGAGGCCTTTGACAGTTAGAAATTCTTCCAAGTAAGAAGGATGTGTAAGCTTAGAGGAGAAGCATCAGTGATCATTGGATCCCATCCCAAATTCCCGATGACTGTCAGATCTCAACGTAGACAAGAGGAGCGCGCAGATATGGAGGATAGATCTCGGGCGTTAGATCCGAGCGCAGGGTCCGACCACTGTTGGATCGAGGAGAACTTGCACGTTATTTAAAGTGCAAGAAGTAGAGGGCTCACAAATCCCAACAGCATGAGGGCCGTCAGATCTGAATAAAGACAAGACGAGTGCACTGAAGAGGAGGATAGATCTCAGGCGTCAGATCTGAGCACAGGGTCTGACCACCATTGGATCAAGGAAAACCTGCACGATATTTAAAAGTGCAAGAAGTAGAGGGCTCACAAATCCTGAAAGCAGGAGGACCGTCCATATTAGGGGGTTATGTGGACCGTTGACCCGACTCCTTGTCGGAGTTTTGGGGATCGAGATTTGGAGATGACAGGTAATATCATCCACAGAAATCCTGATTTCGCGATATGAAAAATCCCGACTGAATCTGAATCATCAGATCAAGATGTGATCTAGACCGTTGATCTGACTCACGTCAGCAAACCACGTCAGCTAGGAACACGTGGCACAACTAGGTAATGACAAGTGTCAGACTGATTCAACATGCCAAGCACATGTAAGTCACAAATCAGGGTGACAAGTGGTAGTTATTTAACACATGTGATGTCAGCAGACTTACACCATGTCGGAGTTTCGAGGATTGCGTATTGGAAATGTCAAAGAAACAATGCAACAGGAATCTCGATTTCGCGATATGCAAAATTGCGACTTAAATCACAGCCGTTGAATCAAGATCAAATCTGGACCGTCGATTCCAGTCCTTGTCGAAGTTTTGGGGATCGAGAGTTGGACATGCCAAAGATTATTGACATCAGGAATCCCGATATCGCGATATGTGAAATCGCGATGTAATCTGAGCCGTCAGATTAAGGTTGAATTTGGACCGTTGATTCCAGTCCTTGTCAGAGTTTCGAGGATCGAGAGTTGGACATGTCAAAGATTATTGACATCAGGAATCCTGATATCGCGATATGTGAAATCGTGATGTAATCTGAGCCATTAGATTAAGGTTGAATCTGGACCGTTGATTCCAGTCCTTGTCGAAGTTTCAGGGATCGAGAGTTGGACATGTCAAAGATTATTGACATCAGGAATCCTGATATCGCGATATATGAAATCGTGATGGAATATGAACCGTCAGATCAAGTGTTGATCAGAGGGATACTGATGCACGACACAGTGAAACTACTAGAAACCATTGATGGCATCTGCTAGAGAATTCGAAGATACCCCTGTGTGATTGCGAGAGGAGAAGAAGAGTCTCCAAGCTTCGTCCAAGTGAAGGAAGACTATTATTAGAAGGGATTGATAGATGGATGAGTGTGGAAGCCTGTAACTAAAACAAAGAAGGTGAGCTCGACTGTCACAGAGGAGACGAAGAGTCTCAACTGCCAGAGAGGCTAAGGAATCTTAGCATAACATCCAGTGATGCTGAACGCGTGGGAAAACGACCAGAGAAGCTGAAGAGTTACGATGATGATCACGTATAGAACTCGAGAGGTGGAGGAGATTGGCATGGTATGAGCATGCAGAGGAATGGTGAATATTGCATGCACTAGATGCATAGAAGCTATATATACACGGTACAAAGAAGAGAAGGGTTGTTGTTGCTATTGGAGTTTGTTGTGGTTGTTGTTGGTGAAGGATATTCATGTGTGAAGAAGGAGGAGAGTGCAACAGCTGAATAACATAGAAGAGGAACTGTGCAGTGAATGGACATGGTGCACAGAGCATAAAAACGAAAGAACAGACAGCGCAAGTGATGTGTGTAGAAAGGCAATGAGGCAAACAAAGAAACGAAATGCAGTAGAATAGTGATGAGTCTGGTAAGCCATTGTTGAACATCATATCACTGTAATAAGTTTCAGTAGCAAAGATTTATATTTCAGGGGGGTTGGGAGGAGCTAGGGAGGACTGGTGTCCTCAAAGGTTCAAGTGGGTGCTTGAACACATGGAGTTGGTGCTTCCTTCTAGTTGGTGCTAGAGAAACCAGGGAGTTGGTGCTTCCTTCTAGTTGGTGCTAGAG
>ML785166.1:278815-294900 GCA_009831015.1 Picea engelmannii
CCTCATTATGAGTTGGTGCTCATATGTATGATACTGTAGAGAATGTAACTATTACTTATCATATAAAGAAAAAGAGGTTTTTACCCTGCATGGGTTTCCTCGGGAAATATCTGTCTCTGTGTTTCTCATATATGTGAATGATGTTGAAAGTTCCATTGTTTATTTCCCTGCATTATTGTGATCATCATTCAGTATCTCTACAAAGAGTTTAAAAGAACCATAATTGTTTAAGAACGATAACACTTGATTCACCCCCCCTCTCAGTTGTCCAACATTACATTTATTATTAATCACATTAAGGTGGGCCCAACCTGTACACTTTACATAACAATTAGGGTTATAGGCAGGTCTGACTCTTGAACAACATATAGCAAAGGATCTGATACACCCACTAGTTCTCATCCACAAGGGGCACATCCATAGGGATGCCATAACTATGTCTCACTACATTACACAGAAGAACCAAATATACACACGTTCACATGTGCTCATCCATAGGCACGTCCACTCTACAAATATTCTTTCCCACTACCTCACACGGGAGAATCATATGGAGTTTTCTTGTCAACTTTGCTGCTCAGAGGATGCCAACACATCATCTTCATTTATGTTCTCATGATGATGCACCCAAAACTTTGAGATTTCACACGTTCACCTTGTTCTCAGTCACAGGCACACCCAACTCATTAGATATCCTTTTCCACTAGATAATCATTTGGAGTTCTTCTCACTCCCTGAATGGAGGAGGTCATCATCAACAGCCAATTGGTGTCATCTTTCACAAAGATAAGTGGTCTTTGTTATGGTATCATTTACATGTATATGAATGTATTTCCAGTGTATATTTAATTATCATTTAATTGAATCTTTAGACTATGCACTCTTGTTGACTACTGTTATGCATGTTGTTAAAGTCTTTATTTTATGCATCCTTAAATTTTAAAAGGTATCGGTAAGAGAAAGAAGTCTAAGGGTGGGATTGAAGGTAGCATGTCATAGCCTGTAGGTGGCTAGGTATGTTATAGTTTAGTATCAGAGCTTCTAGTTGAAACACCGGGATGGTATGGGCTGGGTATGTTGGTCAGAGTGCCGTGGTTGAGATCAAATTCTGACCATGAATTTGAAAAGATTAGGAGGAATGACATTGCAAAATCTACCTAGGATATAGATAACCAGAGACCCGTTGTAAGGGTTTCTAAGGATAACCACTATAGAATTAGGAGATATTCATGATCATTAGATCGAAGGACAGGTGAACAGGGGTCATCCGATGAAAAGGAAGAAAGGGTTAAGATCACCACCATCATATCTCATTGGAGGGAGAGATCAACTCATAGCCAGCATTGCGGGGAACCAAGTTGCACGGGAGATAATTCCTCAAGGCAGTCCCGAAATCCAAATCACGTTTTCAAAAAGAGGTTACGTGTGAGCATCAGGAGAATTGCAGAGATAAAAGTAGGTTACCCCAAACCATTGATGCGTGCCCCTGCAAATTGAATGGCAGTAAGGGATGTGACATGTTAGGGCTCCAAAATTGAAACTCTGTATAACCGAAGTAATTTGGGGATGTCCATCGTCAAGGAAACACAGGTGGCGCGAGATCCACAACTCCAAAATTTTGTGGATGAGTAGGAGGTGAAATAGCCAAAGTAAATCTTGATTGTCGATCACCAATAGGTACGTGTTAGCAGATTAGTAACTCCAGAGAATTTGTTCGAGAGGTTTTTAGTTGAGATTGGAGACTCCCAAAGCCCGAAGAGATGGAGAGCCGAAGTAGATCTCAATCGTTTGATCATCTGAAATAGATCTCAGTCACGAGATCATCTGGAGTAAATCTCAAGCGTCAAATTTTCCAAGGTGAATTTGGGTCATCTAATCCAAAAGAGACATGGCATAAATCTGTGGATTTCAAGCGAAGGCTCGAAGTAAGCCTCAATCGCCCAATTCAAGAGGACACATGGCATAATTTCATGTACTTCAAGGAGGTTTGAATTTTGAGATTTCTGAAACCTGAAGACCTGAAAGGATCTCAACCATTGATCTGCCGAGAGCCATGCATCACCAGATCCAAGGCTTTGGATAAAAGCCAGTGGGGCTATAAAAATTTTGAAATTTGAGATTTCTGAAGTCCGAAGACCCGAAGTAAGCCTCAACCATCAGATTAAGGAGGACACGTGGTGCATATACGTGGACTCCAGGTGAAGACCTGAATTCAATCTTAGTGGCCCGATCCAAGAGGAGACATGGCGATAGATTGGCTAGTTTGGGAATTCAGAGTTCAGGAGAATTGAAAGTTTGCTAGTACGGAAAGTCCTAAAGTCTGAAAGCCCAAAGAGCCAAAGTGGTGGGGCATGATGATGTCACCTAGGGGTGATGTGGATCTTGAAATTCTCGAAGTGACATGGCTTGCGGATGTCACCTGGGATGACGTGGACACATGGGATGTGTGCCACGTGTGAGTAAGTTTTGAGCATATAGAGTATTGAAATGTCACTTAGGACATGACACGTGTCACCCTCCTGATTGGGCCATGTGTCTGCTTCCATTATTTCTCCACGTGGCAATAGATCGTGCAGTTCAGAGACTGGGCACTCTAGAGGGGAAATATGTGATAGGTTGCGTTGGGTCAAAAACTACCAAAGGGCGGAAGGCAGGAGTACATATCAAACCTTGATTCCAGAGAACACACATCGAATGATCATTGACTTCGGGTGAAATAACTCTGGGAGAAAGCACAGGAGGAAAGTTGGAAACTTTAGAAGATGAAGAGAGAAAGTGATTCACAACTGCTAATCTGTGGGAGGACACCCGTTGACAGAATATGAACTCCAGGTAAAAGTGTTCCAAGAGGAGGAAAGAGAGGAAAGTTGAGACTCCCGAAGCATGGAGTCTCGAAGTGGATCTCGATCATTGATCATCAAAGAGGATGAGGACTGTTGATTTGGTCCTTGCTGAAAGTTTTGAAGTCTCAAAACTCTGGACAAACACTTTTTTCAACTAAACGCAAAGTCATGGCCGTGGTCATATGCAGATTGAGCATTGAGGGAAGGAGGGATAAGGGCCAAATAGGTTGTCTTCGAGACAAAAAAGTGATAAGGAAGGATTTAGCCGCAGTTTCTAGTCATGGTCACCTGGGAAGGTGGTTTGAAGGAAGCACATGTGCAGGATGAAATTCTTTGTAAGCCAAGGATATCAGGACAATGTTATTTTTGGAGAATGGGGATATGATATCCATGAACAAAAAATAAAGAGACATGTATCATGGTTTGGAAATTTTGTTTATCATATGCATAATTCTAACAAAATGGTCACTTGCACATTTTGTGAAATTAAGGGGTCTAAACACATAAACTCAGGATGCATATTGAGGAAATGGAAGAAGGCAAGGGAGCCTCTAGTCATGATAAGGAGGGCGAAGGCCAAAATATTAGAGTTGGTAATGTAGAGACAGAGTCCAATGGATGTAAGGGAAAAGGAGAGAAGGAAACATTAATAGAAATGGTAAGAATCCTCAAGATGGAAGTGTAGAGCTAAAAAGTAGACAACGAGATATTGATGAGAGAGAAAAGTTAGATAAATGCTTGACTATTGCAGAGATTAAATCAGTTGTAGAAGAAAATGGAGAAAGGATCAAACTGAATACAAGAGGAAGAAGGCATGTTCCATGAAAGAAGGGATGGTCGTGGAAGAGCTGGTTATTCCCGAAGTGCCAGCAGAGCTCATGGACACTACCCACCTCCTTACTTAGAAGGAAAGTTTTATGCATCAAAAAATATATAAGCAGTCCAACGGTTTATCCTATCAGACACCAAAGAAGGAAACAAGAGGTAGATATTTTGTAAGGAGAGATGAGGAAGCTCAAGACACCTTCCTTTGATGGGGAAAGAGAAAGGGAAGATGATGCCGAAGAATGGTTTCTTGGAATCAGGAGATATTTTCAGTTACATAACTATTTTTCTAACCTTGAAGCCAGAATTTCCACCTACCATTTACACGAGAAATCTGCAATGTGGTGGGACCAACTTAATCAAGTGGAAGATGTTAATGAAAGTAGGATCACTTGGAAGAAGTTCAAGAAGTAATTCCATAAGGAGTACCTCTCAAAGAATTTATATGAAAATAAAATGCAGGAGTTATTTTAACTCGGGTTGGGAAGAATGACTATGGAAGAATACGAGAAGAAGTTCTTGGGATTGTTAAAGTATGTCAGGTTCATTGGTGATGAGAAAGTGAATATACAAATATTTCTAAGTGGACTGGCAGCCTTTTTTAAGGAAAAGACAAAGTATGATGAGCCCAAGACCTTGAATGAGGCCATCAGTAAGGCTAAATACGTGTATGATCAAGGCCAGGGAAGAGAATCCCTGCAGAAATATTGGAAGGAAAAGAAGAACGAGAAGTATGATCAGAGGAGGAAAGGATTGAAACCTTTCTTCAATAGGAGTGAGCCTAATAGAAATTGTCAAGA
Source organism: Picea engelmannii (assembly GCA_009831015.1). Taxonomy (NCBI): domain Eukaryota; kingdom Viridiplantae; phylum Streptophyta; class Pinopsida; order Pinales; family Pinaceae; genus Picea; species Picea engelmannii. Next base: position 283,284 of record ML785166.1, read on the forward strand.
TCAGTCTGCTAAGAGGGATTTCAAGAAAGAAGATTCCTTGAGAAAAAGGGGAAGACCACCAATTCAATGTTGGGGATGCAAGGAAGATCACCTATACAAGGATTTCCCACACAGAAAGGACAGAGTGAAGACGATGCACAGCATCCAAGAGGTTACAACAGTCGAAGATATGGGAAGAATCTATGCATCTTTAGATGATCGACAAGTACATTATCAATCCAATATGATCAAGGTGGAAGGTAAGATCATAAATCAGCCTGGTGCTATTTTGATTGATTTAGGAGCAATTAGTTGTTACATTGATCCTAAGATAGTGGATAGATTACATTTGGAGAAAGGTAAACCTGGAAAAGTTTGGTTCAGTTAGCCACTTGAACCAAAAGAAGAATCCATCATATGGTCAGAAGTTGTTCCATAAGTCTTAATGACGTGAATACTAGTATTGATCTAAATATCATATCATTGGGGTCTTATTATATTCTCATTGGAATGGATTGGTTGGAAAAGCATTATGATGTCCTAGATTATCAAAACAAGACATTTACATGTCTTGATGGAAATGGAAAACCAATCATTGTGAAAGGAGTTCCAAGACCTATCTCTATAAGGGATATTTCATCCTTATAGCTAAAAGGATGTTTTAGGAAAGGATGTCAATTGTATGAAACTCATGTTGAAGATACATATAACACAAAGGGGCCAAGCCTCGAAGATTTCTCGATACTACAAGAATCTGAAGATGTATTCCAAGAAATACCTGGAATACCACCAAGAAGGGAGATAGATTTATCAATTGATTTAGTTCCAAGAGCTGCCATGATGTCAAAAAAAACTTACAAAATGAGCACACCATAGTTAAAAGAATTACAACTGCAGTTGGAGGAATTGTTGAAGAAAGGCTACATACATCCAAGTGTTTCACCTTGGGGAGAAACAATGCTTTTTGTCAAAAAGAAGGATGGAACCTTGAGGTTGTGTATTGACTTTTGACAACTAAACAAGTGCACTATAAAGAACACGTATCCTCTACCCTGAATTGATGACCTCTTTGATCAATTAAGAGGAGCAAGGATATTCTCAAAGATTTACCTGAGGGCAGGATACCACTAGGTAAGAATCAAAGAAGAAGAAATTCATAAGACATCCTTTAGGACCAGGTATGGGCATTATGAATTTTTAGTGGTGCCATTTAGACTGACCAATGCACCAGTTGTATTCATGCGCTTAATGAATGGCATATTCAGAAATTATTTGGATAAGTTTATCATAGTAATCCTGGATGACATACTTAACTATTCTAAGTCTGAAAAGGAGCATGAACATCACTTAAGACTGGTATTGCAATTACTAAGAGAACATCAGTTGTATCCCAAGTTGAGTAAATGATATTTCTATCAAAATAAAATCCATTACTTGGGACACATTATTTCAGAGCAGGGAATAGGAGTAGATCTAAAGAATATCAAAACCATTAGAGGATGGACAACACCCATAAATGTGTCAGGCGTTAGATCTTTTATGGGATTAGTTGGCTACTACAGAAAGTTCATAGTAGGGTTCTCTAAGATTTTTCATCCCATCACTTCTTTTCAAAAGAAGGGAACTAAATTTGAATGGACATTCAAGTGTGAAAAGAATTTTAATCTGTTGAAGGAATTACTTACTAGTGAACCTGTGTTAAAGATTGTTGACCCAAATGAAAGTTTTGTAGCATGTACAGACACATGTAAGGAAGGACTTGGGGGAGTCCTCACACAAAATGGACATGTCATTGGATATGAGTCTATAAAGCTTAAGGAACATGAGAGGAATAATGCCACACTTGAATTATAACTTTCTTCCATTGTTCACGCCTTGAGGATGTGGAGGCATTATCTCATGGGGAAGAAATTCGAATTAAGGACAGATCACATTCGCCTGAAGTATCTTTTTTAACAACCAACCTTGAATGCTAGGTAAACAAGATGGCTGAAGTTTTTAAGAGTATATGACTTCGATATCAAGCATATCAAGAGAAAGGAGAATAAAGTTGTTTATTCACTTAGTAGAAGAGTGCATATCATGCATGCTACTACTCTCAATATGCATCAGTCAGACTTGACTAGAAGAATTTTAGATGGCCTTGTTACAGACCATCATTACCTACAGGTAAAGGAAAACTTACAGCAAGTAGATGTACAACAAAAAATAAAGGAGTATGAGATAAAGGAAGATAGACTACTCATTCATAAAAATAGAATCTATGTTCCTAGTTTTGGAGAACTGAGGAATTTGGTACTGAAGGAAATGCATGATGTTCCTTATGTTGGACATCCCAATTACCAGAAAAAAATTACAGAAGTAAGAAGCTAGTTATTTTGTCTGAGAATGAAGAATGATGTTGCTGATTACATCACTCGATGTATGGAATGTCAAAAGGTGAAGGTTGAGCATAGGCACCCAGCAGGTTTGTTGCAACCATTGCCAATCCTAGAAAAGAAATGGGAAGTGATCACTATGGATTTAATCACAAGATTACCCAGAACGAATAAGCAACCTGATTCAATCATGGTGGTGGTTGAAAAATTAACTAATGTTGCTCATTTTGTGCCTGTGAAGACAATGCATACAATGACTAATATTGCATAAATTTTCATGAAGGAAATTGCTACGTTGCATGGGATACCTAGGAAAATTGTCTCGGACAAAGATATGAATTTTACCTCCAATTTATGGAGGGGATTGCTTAAATGGTTTGGCACAAATCTAAACTTTATCACAACATATCATCCCTAGATAGATGGGCAAACATAGAGAGTCAATCGAATAATTGAAGACATGTTGAGAATGTATGTGATGGATAAGCCATCTAAGTGGGAATATTACTTACACTTGGTTGAGTTTGCATATAATGGGTATCAATCTTCATTGAGAATGAGCCCATTTGAAGCCTTATACGGTAGGAAATGCGATACTCTAGTAAGTTGGGACAACCCAATAGATAGAGTGGTACTTGGGCCGAAGTTGCTCAAGGACATGGAAGACCAGGTGGTCAAGATAAAGAAGAATTTAAAGGCACCTCATAATAGACAAAAAGTTTATGTATACAAGAATAAGACAACTAGAGAATTTAAAGTAAGGGATGATATACTTTTGAAAGTGAAGCCCAAGAAAAATCTTTCAAATTGGGTAGTTTTACAAAGGTAACAACCATATTCTGTGGTCCATTTGAAATACCAGACAGAATACGGCTAGTTGCATACATGCTTGCATTGCCTGCTTCCATGAATGTGCATAATGTATTTCATGTCTCTTTACTAAATAAATATGTACATGATCTTAACCATGTTATTGATTGGCGTCATTCAGGTAGAGACAGAGGGAGATTTTAAGGTTCAGCCAGTGCGAGTATTGGAAAAAAAATTCAAAATGCTCTAGAATCGATTTATAGAGATGGTAAAAGTTGAGTGGACCTACTATGGTCCTTAAGATGCTACCTGGTAGCATGAAGATGCCTTGCGGGCAGAGTACCCACAACTTTTTGAATAAATTTGAGATTTTGATCTCTATTTTGTATATGCACTAAGGATAGTGCCAAAATAATGGGGAGGGGATGCAACACCCGAGGTTATGAACCCCCATTTTAAATAAAGTATTGTTACAATGTTGAGAGGCCAGGGTGCCCAAACAATTATAAATAGGCCAGTGTGCCCAAGACATGTAATGTTTTTATCATTATTAATAATAAATAAATGGCTTGCTTCTAGACGGACAAGGACTAGATTTATAGGGGGATATGATTCTAGAAGAGAGGGGACTTGAGGGGCTAAGTTTTTATTCCTATTTTAATTACCCCTTTTTGTCTAAGGTAGGGGATCAATTATGTTAGATTCTTGGGGAAGGCCCGAAGGTTCTTGATTCCCCACAAAGTTACTTAAACTTGCCTCTGGTCTAATGGGGGTGTTGGACTGATGGATTGTTCATTGATTTCTTGTATGTTCATTCATTTCCATCACGCACTTTCATGCACCCACTTAACCATTCATTGATCCATCCTCATTCACATCTTGGGTTGGTAAAGGGAAATGAATTGCTGAGAATTAGCCACAGGATAGTTGGTTGTAATGGTCGTTGGTGCAATCCATCCGTGACCTGGGTCATGCATGTCTGAGATGCATTGGCCCATGCCCTATTTTTTTCACAACTGTGAGTCATAAGAGTTCTAGCATTAGGATTCTAGACCAGTTGTGCTGGAGAAACTGGAAAAAAGAGAAGGACTTTGTGAGGGACTGAGTGGCAGAGAAGGGTGGAGGTCCATTCTCTTGGGCGGTACAAGATGGGTAAAAGAGAGCTAGGTACTTGAATTGTTGTGGGTGATGGGAAACCTGTGATAGCTTGAGAGATGACTGGTTTGGGAACCCAAGTACACTCTGGAACTGTCCCTATGGATTCATAGCCCTGGCTCGGGGGTGAGACTATTGTTGATATTTGAGGCAGTGGTGTCTATGGTTGGGTGGAACGTCCTTGGTCTGCAGCTAGTTGGTGTCATCTTTCATAAAGATACGTGCTCTCTATTATGGTATCATTTAAATGTATATCAATGTATTTCCATTGTTTATTTCATTATCATTTAATTGAATATTTAGACTAAGCATGCTTGCTGACTATTGATGTGCATGTCATTAAAGTCTTTTATTTTATGCATCCTTAAAAAGGTATCGGTAAAAGAAAGAAGTGGCAGGGCAGGCTTGAAGGTAGCATGCCCCGCCTTGTGGGTGTCTGGGTATGTTACAACATTGGAGGCATATCTCAGTCCATATCCAAATGTGCCTTGTATATATCTCAATAAATGTTTTGTTGTTGTCTAGTGAGTTTGTCTTGGTTGACTCATGAAATGACTAGGCGCATTCACTTCATGGAATGAATAAATTCTAGGGTTAACCTTCTATGATCATAAACAAATCTCATTGATGGAAGTGTTAACCTCTGGTTATAGATCTCGTTTTTTATTTCTTGACACTTCCATCAACTGGATGCTTGATCATATAGATCCTCTTGGAAGTTACCAAATACTTCCCTTTCTGGTCCCTAAATGATATGTTACCCCTCATTCTTTATGATGGACTGATACTCTTATGTCATGGCATATTTCCATACCTCTTGACCTGCTGCTTCTCCATGACAAGAAGGCTTGGTATCAATTATGTGGCTCATGGTTGAAACATAACTCTAAAATCTCTTTGGTTTCTTACTCTCTGGAAATGTGCCTCGAGGAGATGCATATCCCTATGCCTCAGAGTTTTTCGAGCCGAGGAAGGCCTTTTATGGCCTACTACAATATCTCTGGGAATCAACAGGAACAACTAGATCAACTAGAACAATGGTTGTCTCCCTCTGAATTGCTTAAGGGGGAGAAGGAATTCTCTCTTCCTTCTTCTCAAATTGTTTGACTCCCTTTAAAGTCTAAAGGATAAACATCTTCCTTTTCAAGTGTTGTTAACCTTACTCTGCAATCATGCTCAATCTTGCTTTTGATCCTCCTGAGAAAGATGAGATAGAGAAGAACTCTCCATTGTTCTTGCTTGTATTCCTTGACTTCTCTTGAGGTGGCTAATGTTGCTTTCTTTGCCCATTACTAGCTGAAAGTCTAGTCTCCTTAAATAATGTGCACTTACAACACACATTTTAAAAGTCACGTCAAGGATCATTCTTGAAGTCTGCAACTTACCTCCCACATCAACTGTCTTCTAGCTTTCATTATTTGGACAGTACTTCATTTTTTATAATTTTTCAAATGTGTCATCTACCACATCATCTTCATAGCTCACCTGGCCTCGTATCTTCACATTTCACTTTGGAGCACACCTATTGGAAAACTGGAATAGAATCTAGTTATGTGCTAAGTGCTCTGGAGTAATACCAACAGATTGGTCTTCGTAGGTTTTGGAACAACGAGCCTAAACAAAAGAAGAAGTTCGATCACAAGGAGCAACAGATTCTCCTGTCAATTCTCGGAATCAGCTATGTTTTCTGTGCTTCCATGATCTTGATCAATGTTATCATTATTACTCCGAGAGACGATCTACCATATAAATATAGCTTTCATGACCACATTCTCAAAGATAGTTGCCTGGATATGAGGTTCCTCATGTCTTTGTACGAAGGTAGAAATAACAGAATCCATAGACACAATAAGCAAAACTGTGAAGGAAAATACGTGCCCATCCATAACTTTCATGTATGCTAATAGTAGGACATATTTCGTGTTCGTTGCGAGAACCCTGACCGCAGTGATGTCCTAACATACATCTCAAGATCCGGTCATGCAATTTAGTTGTACTTATCTTCTATCAATCGAAGAATCTCCTCTATGTCATGATATAAAGACCAATGCACCTGCATTCTTTTGCAATGCAAGGCAACGTCGAGGGAAATTTGACCACCCTTTGATTTGATGTCAGTTCGAGCTTGCTTTCGGATTAACAAATCTATGCACTGCAAAGAGTGACTCTCCACAACGTGAAGGAGCGTTGTTTTGTTGTATTCATCTGGAGAATTTACTGGCACATAACATCCTATCTCTCCTTCTAGCATAACGTTGGCACAACCAACAAAGTTGAGCTTGCAAGCTAAATGCAGAAGCTTACAGGGCAGAAGATAAGAAATCACCTGAAAACAAGTGTCTGCACGTTTTATTTTTCCATGGATGTCCATCATTTTTGAAACGTTCACATTTCGTGAGCTTTTAACCAGTGATATAAATCCCACGCTATCATCCTCGCACACACATACACATTTAATAACTTTTTTTCTAGCTTGAAATGATCTCTGTCGTCGAGATCGTGAGAGGAAGACTTTTTCAAATCCCTTGAATTTGTGTCATAGCTACCACTTAGGTCAAGAACGTCGCCGTTCTTCGTGTCCAAAAAAAATAGTTTGTCCTCTGTGACAGTTTTAATAAACTCTTATGTCTCGCAGACTTCTTTGCTCAAATTCAACCGAACTCCTGCGTCGTCTGTAACTCGTTACAAGAACCCGACGACATTACTATTGGATTATCGGCTCCGTTCGACGTAATCGACATAGTTGTTCACGATCTATAGGAATTTAAGGATGTATTCTTGATTTTCAATAGCGACTTCAGCTTATAATCTTTCACCATGTCTTCAAGGGTTTTTAATTCTCAATTCACTGGCATTTTCGCCAAATTAAATATCTCCCTATCCTTTTATAAATATTTAGTTCCTTCGTCGTTTCTTTAACGAGATTTGGACATATTTTCACAATTTTCTACTGCAACGTGCATACTTAAATTAGCACTTAACCTATTCGGATCTGTGCCTCATATCTGTCATAAAATTTGCCTCGGAACTATTATAAATTTTCTGGAATTATATCTTAGAAAATTAATTTTTCGCTGCCTCAGAAATCTTGTTGTGGTGACCTTAATTTTGTCATACATTCAGCTTTGAAGATGCCTCAGGACCTGCCCCAGATCTCCCTAAAAATTTCTGTGCAATTTTGTTTTAGGTTCTGTGGTAGGTCTGTTGTTTTTAAATGTCCACTGTCTGCATTTATTCCTTGTGCAAAACTTTTCTTCACGTAATCGCTCTGATACCATGTTGAATTTTCACTAAGCTAGGTTAAGCATGAAGTTCATTTCATTTTAGCATTTAACTTAACCATAGACAATAATGTTGCAGTAATCAAGATTACAAGAAAAAACACCATGCACAAGAACACAATAAGTATCCTGGGAAACCCTTCTCAACAAAAGAAGAAAACCGAGCCAAATCCTTTGCAAGTGTACTTGTTGAAATTACCCTTTACTTATATTAGACTTATCCTATCAACAGAAGTGTTTATTGGCTCAATAAGGCCGAACCTCACTAAGTAATATTATTATTATTATTATTATAATTAATATTACCATATTAATTATCTTTTACATTTATTATTAATCACATTAAGTTTACAAGAAGGTGACTCTTGAACAACATATAGCAAAGAATCTAATACATCCACTAGTGCTCATCCACTAGGGGCACATCCATAGGAATGTCATAGCTCTGGCTCACTGCATTACACAAAAAAAACAGATCTACACACCACCTGAGCACAAGGCAAGTCCACTCTACAGATCTTCTTTCCCACTTACTCACACACGAGAATCATCTCGAGTTTTCTTGTCAACTCATCCAACTCATCAAATCGCCTTTCAAATCTATCTCTCAGGCAGAACCACGTACCCTTCTAAGAAGCTTTCTCTCAGATTTGTAAGTTGAGAGATAGACTTACATAACTGCAATGATCCACACCTCATAAATTTGTAAGATGGAAAATGTTTCAATAAATGCATTCATCAACACTAACGAGTTCAAATCCATCTTATGGTGAGTTGATCTCTGGTCCAATCTCCGCTTTGGATGGGCTTCTCCTAGTAAAAAGAAACCAACCGAGGCCACACCATATTAAATAGATCATGCAGGACAGTATTATGACCAACGCACCTTACAATAATGGCCCACCCATTTATTTATTTCTCGGAGACATATCTAGAATTTACGCTTTTGGGGTTACAATCACTATCTCGGGATCTGGAGCGACTTCGATTGAGTCTGCGTGCCTTCCACCCCTTAACTTGCCTCGGTAGCTGTAGGATATGTTATGAGTTTTTAAAACTCTATTTCCAACTAAGTAAAAGTTGGGTCCCTAAAGTTTATCTCGGTAATTACTTAAGTCGGCTGAGTTTTAATTTATTACATTGAAGATCGACTTATATCAACCACTTTTTACATAAATGTGGTTGTTGCTAATTGATGGCCGCATGCATCGCCACAACCATAAACATATTTTGATACAATTTAAATGTAATATTTAAATATTCTTTAGTAATTACTTATTATTTAAAATAAAATAATAAAATAATTTAATTAATATTCATATAAAATTAAATAATTTAATAATAATACTTAAATAATAATAAATAATAATTTAATTATAAAATAAAAATAAATCATTATTTCTTTATAAAAAATATTAAACAACAAATAATTTATTAGAAATTGATTATTTAATTATAGAAAATTAATTAATTAGAAATTGTATAATAATATTTATTAATTAATAATAATTAAATTATTAATTCTTAATTGATTATAGATAATAAAATTAATATTAAATAAAAAGTATTTATAAATTAGAAAATAATATAGAAAAATAAAAAAAATAATAAAAAATAACTGCATTATTAAAATAATACAATAATAACTGAAAAAATGCATTTGTATAATATAAAGTAATTTATAAAAAATAAAATAGTAAATAACAAAGTATTTAATAAAGTTAATAAAAACAAAAATAATAAAGTATTACATATAATTAAAAATGATTATTTAATTATCATAAATTAATTAATTAGAAATTATTTAATAGTAATATTTATTAATTAATAAAAATAAAATGATTAATTCTCAATTGATTATAGCTAATAAAAATAATATTAAACAAGAATTATTTATAAATTAGAAAATTATACATATAAAAAAAAAATAACAAAATAAATATATTATTAAAATAATACATTAATAATGAAAAAATATATTTGTATATTATAAATTAATTTAGAAAAAATAAAATAGTAAATAACAAATTATTTAATAAAGTTAATAAAACTAAAAATAATAAAGTATTATATTTAGTAAAAAGAAAGTAATAAAAAAAAATGAAGACATTGTTAAGATAATATATTAATAATGCATTATTTAATAAATAAAGGAAGACAACACTAATAATGTATAAATACATTAATGTATTAATTAATTAATACTTTAATGAAATGCATAAATAAAGTATGAATATATTAATGTATAACCTAATATATTAATGTAACATGTAAATAATAAATATATTAAGAATTGAATTTATTAATAAAAGTATAAATTAATAGACTGCAAAATTATTAAAATTAGTCAATTATTAATTGTTTAATAAAACACATATACATTAAAAAAGTATTAGAATTTCAAAAAATACAATAATACATAACATTAACAAAGTATTTACATTGATAAAATATTAATAATGCATAAATAAAATAAAAATACATTATAAGAAAAACACATTGATATATTTATAATAGATTGATGTATTATTTAAACTATACATTAATGATATATAAATGGATGTATAAAATACTAAATACATTAACGTGTTAAGTATTAAATGTATAAAAGAATACTTACTACAATAATGCATTAAATGTATTAATGTGTTAGTGTATTTAATGTGTTAATGTATTTAATACATTAATGCATTAAATGTATTAATACATGAAATGCATTAAATGCATTAAAGCATTAAATGTATTAATGTGTTAATGTATTTAATACATTAATAGATTAATTAATGTATTTAATGCATTAATACATTTATGTATTAATGTATTAAATACATTAACACATTAATGTATTAATGCATTAATACATTCAATGCTTTAATGCATTTCATGCGTTAATGCATTAAATGGATTAATGCATTAAATGCATTAAAGCATTAAATGTATTAATGCATTAATACATTAATGTGTCAATGTATTTAATAAATTAATACATTAATGTATTAATGCATTAAATACATTGACACATTAATGTATTAATGCATTAATACATTATTAATGTATTTAATGTATTAATGCGTTAATAAATTATTAATGTATTAAATACATTAATGTATTTAATGTATTAATGCATTAAATACATTAATGTGTTAATGTATTTAATAAATTAAGTATTAAATACGTTAATGTATTAATATATTTAATACATTAACGTATTAAATACATTATTAATGTATTTAATACATTAATGTATTAAATACATTATTATATTAATCTATTAATACATTAATGTATTAATGCATTAAATACATTAATGTATTAATACATTAATGTATTAATGTATTAATACATTAATGTATTAATGTATTTAATACATTAATGTATTAAATACATTAATGTATTTAATACATTATTAATGTATTTAATACAGTAATGTATTAAATACATTAATGTATTAAATATTTTTTGTCACATCGCGACGTTCGAAGATGTTCATCACATCGCGATATTGGGAAATCTTGATGAGAGTGCGACGTTTGGAAATGTTAGTCACAATGAGATGTATGGAATCATGTTTTACTTTTTAGACAATGATTTATATTTTTTCTAAGGACATTCATACCAAAAGAGAAATTTTCATTATTAATGCATTATTAATGTATTATTAATGCATTATTAATTTTCATTATTAATACATTATTAATTTTCATTATTAATGCATTATTAATTTTCATTATTAATGCATTATTAATTTTGATTATTAATACATTATTAATGCATTAGTAATGTATTAAATTATTAAAATAAATGATTTATACTTTTCCTAAGGATATTGATAACAAAAGGGAATTTTCGTCACAGTGCGACGATGGGAAACGTTCGCCACAATGTGACATTGAGAAATGGTCGTCACATTGCGACGTTGGAAAATGTTTTTCACAATGCGACATAGGGAAATGTTCATCATAATGCAATGGAAATGTTCATCATAATACAATGGAAATGTTAGTCACAATGAGA
>ML785166.1:305370-328841 GCA_009831015.1 Picea engelmannii
AAGGGGGTCTACCGATGCCTCCGCATCCTCAAGGTCACAAACCTGCACACTCAATCAACTGAGTCAATAGAACCCGTATACATGAATAGTAACGCATCATATCATCTGTCAATCACATCATAATCAAATATATAAGGTCCAACGTCAAAAAGGGTCCAGATCACTTGCGAGCAAGTGTCCTCAAAGAATAAGTGGTCTCAGTGCGCCAGAGCGGGATGTTACATATGTGTATGATTACTTGTGTGTCATGTTATTTGTGGATTAGGATTATTAAGGCATGAATTGTTATGTGATTAGATATTCCTTGTCCAATGGAGTAAAAGTGAATGAGCACTCTTGCGCTATGGATCTTGTGGATGTTGTTGTTTACAATTTGTTTATTCTTGCGTGATTAAATAAAATTGACTTATGAATGATTTATTAATTGTATTTTCTTGTGTCTTGCGTAATAAAATTGATAAATCTTGCATCTTAAATTGTTGTTGAGTGAATGATGGATTAGTTGAGTAGAATTCTTGAGCACAGTTTAATAATGTGATGTATGACTAGTTGAGGAATTAGGCTCCTCATGTGCTTCGATTGTTGTTGATGGATTATTGTTTTGGAAGTTGATTGACACATGCATTAATTATTTTATGTTGATGGTTTAGTGTTTTTAAAAGTTTATTCCCGTACACATTGAGTATTTTTGTTGGTGACTGATTCTTTTAGAAGTTATATTTGCGTGCGCAACAATTTATGTTGATGAAGGTTTGTTTTGAAAGTTAGATCTCTCGCGCACAATGAATAATTTCAATTGTTGGATGATTGTTTAGAATCAATTTCGAGTGCCATGAATTAATGTCGATGTGTGATGAAAAAGATGACGATTACCCTTGCACCACGATTAATTGATGAGTTGAGCACTTTTTTTTTTTGCACTCTTTATGCATCCTTAGTTATATATTTGAATGCAATGATTATGGCTGCCATCTATTGTGTAATTAAGTCGAAATGTATATAGTGAATCATGGCTAATGTGTCCGATTTATGTCGTGAATGATTGATATTGATTTAATGTTGCTTCATTAATTTATTGGATGAGGGGTCATTATAATGTCGCTAAATGGTGGTGTGTAGTTCTTAACGCAAAAAAATAAAAACAAATTAATAAAAAAATTACCCGTTGTATTGTCGGTTTTGTTGGCGTAACAACGAGGACGTTACATCTTTGATTTCTCTTATATTATTTATGATGGTGAAATATATTGTTCTTGTTCATTTACAAATAGTCAAGTAGTTTATAATTTCAATTTTTATAATGGTGAAAGGATAATTTATGTTTTATGGTCAGCTTATAATTTCAATTATTATGATGGTGAAAGGATAATTTATGTTTTATGATATTCTGTTGAAATTAAAAATGTTTTATTTCATTTCATTTATAAGCATCATTGTATAAACATCATTGTATAGTCAAGTACAACTTATAATTTCAATTTTGTTTGATTTGCAAATTTTGTTGAATAGTCAAACGTATCATCATATTATAGTTTCTACAACTTATAATTTCAATTTTGTTTGATTTGCAAATATGGTTGAAAATAGTCAAACAAATCATCAAATTATAGTTTTTGTTCTATTTTTAGATACTTTTATAAGTTGAAGGATTCATAGGGTTTATAAGGCTCAAGGATTGTAGATATTTAAATATTTGATAGTCTTGAGCATTGAAAATTGCCAAGTTTTCATTGGGTGATATGGATTTTATTCCATTCCATTCAAGTGATAATCAATTACAACTTATAATTTCAATTTTGTTTGATTTGCAAATATGGTTGAATAGTCAAACATATCATCATATTATAGTTTATGTTCTATTTGTACTATTTGTAGATATTTTCATAAGTTGAAGGGTTCATAGGGTTTATAGTGTGAAGGGTTGTAGATATACATATTTGATAGTAGTGAGCATTGAAAATTGAAAAGTTTTCATTGGGTGATATGGATTTTATTAGATTACATTCAAGTGATAATCAAAGTGATAATCAATTGAATTTAACAATGCTTTTGTAAATTTAAGTATATTGATCATTGCATCAATCTAGGCCCCTCCCTTATTCTCATAAGGCATAGACTCATATCAATCCAAAACTTAGTAAACAACCTGAACTCAAAATTGAAAATTCACAATGAAATGACATTCCATCACTAAAATGGTTATGTTCATCCTTGGTTTCTTTATTGAAAATTCACAATAAAATGATATTCCAACACTAAACTGGTTATGTTCTTCCTTGGTTTCTTTTCGAGCTTTCAATATATTCATTCAAGAAAATGTGAAATAAAAATATACTTTGAAATAAAAGTGTGAAATAATAACATCATCTAACCTTTTTTAATATATATAATGAAAATATAGTTTAATATAAGTAAGCGATTTTCATTAAAATTTATATTGATATAAATTCTTTATGTACCGAAAAGGGTAGAAAACGGTTGATGGATTATCAATCCTCTGCACATTGGAAGTATTCACTAGTGTCATTAATATGACTCCTATGAGTGTTTTTAAATATCATTGAATAACTTTCTATTCAAAAATTTGAAGGGATATCAACGCACCATCCACAATACAAGGTCTACATTGAGTAAACTTCCAACTTTGTTATCATGTCACAAATCAAATTCTTTTTCAAATTAATTTTTTTCAATCAAACTTAATGAAAACTATGTTTAATGTGTGTTAGGTAACATCATACACATTTGTCAAGTAGCTCATAATTTCAATTTTGGTTGATTTGCTTAAATATATTGAAACCTATATGCACATTACAAAACAATTTAATATATCAACACTTTTGGAATCAAAATTCACAATTTTATAATTAAAATAGATACTTTTTAGGATTTATTTAAAACTTTTAATTAGGATGTTAATTCTACACTACCTTGAATTCTCAACATACTCCAAATTCAATTAAAAAAATGAAAATCTAAAGGAATAAAACCAAGCCTTAGTAGATGGTGTTATTTTTTATTTATTTTTATCATGTCACAAAATCAAATTCTTTTTCAACTTATGTTTTTTCAATCAAACTTAATGAAAACTATGTTTAATGTGTAGAATATAAGTAGTGTTAGGTTCATCATACACATCTTTCAAGTAGCTCATAATTTCAATTTTGTTTGATTTGCTTCAAGATATTGAAATCTAAATGCACATTGTAGCAATTTAATATATCAACACTTTTGGAATCAAACTTCTCAATTTCATAATTAAAGTTGATACTTTTTTAGATGTCTTTAATTTTTTTAATTAGGATGTTAATCATACACTACCTTGACTTCTCAATATACTCCAAATTCAATTAAAAAGATGAAAATCTAAATGCAACAAATCAAGCCTTAGTGGATGGTGTTATTTTTTATTTATAGAATGATATTATTGCTAGAGATATTAATAGAGAGGGCGATGATTTTATGAAAGGTACTACATTTAGTGAAAGTTTTTCTAAGCCATCAATAGTCCCTTATACTAACATGTAAATGGGTCCTAGTTTTGATATGAATTTATCCTCTTCATATGAAAAATTATTTCAATCATTGGAAATAATGAAGGCAAATCCTTTATGTAGTAAATTGGTTATGCATTAAAGGATTTGTGCATACGATGGATAATTTGTAGGATTAGTATAATCACCCAAAGTATAGTTAATTTTGGGTTCCCTATATGTAATCTATAGGTTCTTCCCTCAAATTGTAAATAAGGCTCGATAAACTTTATAATTCATAAAAAAATATAGTTTCTTATTTGAATGGACCATGAAAGTAAACTAAACCAAATGATTCTAGAATCCTAGATATTCATAAATATGTGTACTTTCAATATGGAATTTACATGTCACTTGTTTAAAGAAATCGTAATGGTATGCCATCTTCAATTATCCATTCATGATCGTCTTTGGAAATTTTCTATTATCTAACTTTTGTTTTTTTTCTTGATTGAACTTCTATTAATTTTATGCGCGCTACACATACCAAATGACTATATTGAAAACTTATGACATCTGACTAAGAGTATTGAAAGTGAACATGAATATCGGTTTGATGGGTTTCTTGAAAAAATAGTCTTTCAATACAATGGATCCTCTTTCATATATAAAACTGTTATCATTAAAATATTCTAATAGCCTCATCTTTTGTTTTCTGCACCACATCAAATAATATTTCACGTTTTTCAGTGTTGTCTACAGGTGAAATCATGACAAAGACATATTCTACAAGTAATTTGATATGTTCCAACAAGTAGTTTGTGTTAGATTATCACACATGCACGTGCCATTAAACTTAAATATACTATATATATAAATTTTATATCCAACTTACAAGCATATCTTCAATTTGTTTAAATATTTAAACATAAAAATTAACTTCTCTAACAAGATCAGAAACTCTATCGTCATCAACTGACACTATAGTTTCATTTGATTCCATCTCCTTTGAGCTTCAAGTGGAATTTTCCCTTTTATATTAAGTTCGGTATGTCTCCAAGATTTAACATATTCCACATTTTTGTTTTGGCAAATCTCTATGGATTCTGTGTCCTCTATGCAAACATAACAAAAATAAGATTCATTTCTTCCATCAAATGCAAACACATTTTGATAGCGTTTTTTTTAAACTGAATGTTTGTGTCCCATGTATTGTACCAGATTCATATGAGATTGATCTATTTACATTTTGGATTCCAACATACCAAAAAAACATGCAAAAGACAAGAACTTGTTAACTTGAAATCTACCAAGAAAATGATTGAGAATCATATAAATTTGAACACGTGAATAAAAAGATCTTGTGTACATGTATATATACACACTTGCATACATCTCTTGGCAGATTATATTTATGGATTAGTGCTAGTTTGCACCATTCAACAACTTGATTAGTGGATTCAAATCAATTGGCATGAGGGTTCATATGATACCTTCAAAGTGCTTGTTTTACACATGCCCCATGCACGGTTGTGCTCTCATTTTCCATGACCACTCTAAAACAAATTCCAACAATGTGTAATGTTTGATTTCTTATGAAGATGAAACAACCAATAGAATGATCATGAAGATTTGAACTGACCTGCACATCCATCTGATCATATCCAATGCCGATCGAATATGATCCAATGTTCTTTCAATGTATCATAAAGTTTATCAAAACAATGTTGTACATAATGTTTATCATGTGCTCGATCATCACTTATATAAAAGTGATATTCTTTAATAACATGTCGATTGTCATTGGTTATTTCTATGTTATCAAGACTTTGTTGAGCATGTATGTATAGAACGTGGACAAATATAGTGATTTGATCAGAATGATAGTATTCACTATGTATTTCTTTTTGTGCAGAGAATGTGTAATTCCCTGTAAGATCAACTACAGACAAAATTGTCCCTGGTGGAAACACTTCACTAGATTGTTTGAATTGCAGGTCTTTTCATCAATATCTATGTGAATGGATGGTGTATTTATAAAAAATTTCCTCAAACTTCTTCAAAAAATCTATCACACAGATTTTATCTACTTTCAAATCAATCCTTTTGGAAATAACATTTGAAGAATGTGGATTCATGTTGTTGATATATTCATATCTCTTCCAATTGACTATTTAAAAAATGATTGATCATTCATATCAATAGGATTCTTTGAGTGAAAAAAACTTAGATTTCTACAACGATCACATTTCTTTCCACCAACACATTTTTTTTGGTAAAATAATTCATCACCTTCTCTTTCACATAGAATTTCAGATATAAAAGAACAAAATATGGAAGGAGGAGGTGAACTTGGCCACAACGTTTTACAAAAATCAAGAAAAGTGTCATAATATAACTCAAATTCCACATGATAATGACAACAACAGTTGTCATGAACAATGATGGGTCTAACAAACCATGGTCTTTGTTGCACAAATGTATTGATGGAAATTTTAACTTCTTTATGTTCTTCTTTGAACATATTGAACAATTCTATTTGTCATTGGTAATATATGTTTTAGATGTTCTTCATATTTTTTTTGTTCTATTCTTCATCACAACACATCCCTTGTATGTGGTGAAACACAATATTTTGTCAACCAACAATTACGGGTGGATTATTTAACATTTTCTCCAAGTCTATATTTGTAGGTTTGTCTAGAAATAACTGTCCAACAAGCAAGTTCATCATTTTCATCTATTTGCAATCGAAAATTTCTATGTTTTTAAAATGTTTTTCTTGAGGTTCCCATTGCTTTTTCCATGTGTTGTGTCAAACGATATTTTATATTGACAAATGAAACAACTGTTGTTTGTATCACTCTATTTTCAACACTGACATCTTTTTTTCGAGATTTTTCAAAAGCTTTTAATACACTAGTTATATTTTCAAAGACATTCTGTTTCACCTTTGTATCTTTTGTCGAATTTTGAATACCCAATAATGATGTAGCTTCTATTATACATAGTAAAAGTTGAGCTTGTACCGTTACTATTTCATCTTTGGAAAAAGTCTTATACATATTCGTAACACGATATATTATATAATGATTAACTTATTTATTCCCAAAATTGTCAGTATCAAAATTTTATAATATTTCATTATCAATGTTGATAGATTCTTCTGCATATTTCAATTTAAAGTTTATATTAAAAAACAAAACTCAAACATAAATTTACTAAACTATATATACAATTGTTCATATTATATTATCTATACATTTATGTACATACCAATAAGTGATTCAACTTCTGCTTCAATTTCAGTTTCAATGACTTCATTGACATTATGAGGCAAATCTATTTATGTTTTTTGAAAAAAAATAAATCTAAATTAAAATCAATTATATTTTGAACAATAAATTAAATAAATGATTCTATACTTTTAATATAGACAATATGTGTACATGCATATACTTGGTTGGACTTCTTCTTGTTGAAAATATCTATTTACATCATCATTGTTTATTTCTTCAATATTTTCACGTTCTTGTTTCTTTCTCCAATAATGCTCTTCCCTTTGTGTTAGAAAAAACAAGATCACGAAGAAATAAAACAAAATAAATGTGGAAATAAAATACAAAAGATACACAAGACAATAGAGACACAAATATATGTGGTTCACCTAGTGTCAGCTACGTCCACAAAAGAAATTTTCAGGTCCTTCCTTTATTACTATCCATAAAATAAAGGGATACAACCTACAAAACACTTGTTGTAACTTCCTCTTATTTATCTCACAGTCTCCTCACTCACAATACAACATTTGCAATGATGCATAGTCGCAATACATTTCGCTCATAAAAGAGGGTTGCCTTCTATGGAAAAAAACCCTAACATAACTTTTACCGTCAGATCTGTGACCTTATAATGAACGTTACATATTTACTATGAAATTACAATATACATTTACATGTCTATTTTTCCTTTGGTAGCTTCGCCTCCAAACCCCCACCGGGGGCCTGCTTGCCCCAGGACCCTGCAGGGGGGTAACCCCCCTTGCATGCCCTCGCATGGAGGACTGCACACGCTTCTGGTGAGTAAATATTTCATGGGGTATAAACACGGATGAAAAAAAATCTCTGAATCAGGCTCCACAACCAACAGTTTGTTTGTTATGGTGAGTTTCGTCTCGAGTGTGATCAAATTTTCTCTTGCGAAAACTTTTGTTCCCCATGAGTGTAGTTATCTGTAAAAATTAAAAAAAAAATCAATATTTCAGAACAGCCTAAGAAAAACTTCATTCTCACAAAAATTATTAAAAGATAATATCAATAATTTTATGTTCCACAACGCCTTCACCTTGAAAAAATGTTCAACAACGCCTTCAATATATAATTTTTTTTTTGCATTCAAAACATGAATCACCTTCTTCAAAACAACGAAAAAAATGATTGAAAGTTTTTCTTAGGGTCTCCACATATGGAAAACCATGAAACAATAGTGTGAAGTGTGTTCTATTGGTTCGGTTGAAAGCATATGTATAATATTTGGCGCCAATTGAAATGAAACGACATGTCCCTTCATTTTTTCCGACCGATGGAATTGTCTCACCCAACATTCGACCGAAAAACATGTTAGAGCATAATCCTATCTTCCCTTGTTGTATTACTTGTCTTAGGCACCTAAACCTTTGTTAATGCATCCCAATGCATTTTTCCTCGCTTGATTTTACTTTCTAGAGATGGTAAGAGACACTTTCCTTGTTTTTAGGGAATTTTCCATAAGTTTAGGAAGTTAACTTTGAATTCTTACATAGAACTCCACTTAATAACTCCTTTCCAAACTCCATGCATATTTTAAACACCTAAAGGAAGGAGAGTTCACTTCCTCCTTTAATCAAGGAAATTGTCCCTTGATTTTAGGGATTTACCCCCTTGTTTAGTAAACTTGCATGTTTTGCATGTCATTTATGGATAACTCACACTTTTCAGCCTATCATACTCTTGTTATGTGTGGGTTAAATATTTTAGAGGTTTAGGCATGTGCTTTAGCCATTTTTACATCGTTTTTAGTGGCAGTTGTTATTATTAGTGACAACATCAATTCCTCTCTACATATTGGATTAATCTCATTGTAATTTTGAACATATTGTGAATACATTCACTTCTGTGGAGTAAATTCTTCTCTATATCTCTCTTCTTTGTTTATTTGAAAATTCATTGGATTATTATTATTTTTCTCATCGAGTTCTATATCTCTCGAGTCTCAGAATTTTACATTGTATCAGAGCCTTAGGAAATCTGAGGGAGAGGTATACTATTTTTATTTGCAGGTGAAAGATCATGAAACGAGGCAGAAAATTCAATGGATAAACACTTTCATCCAAATCATGTTTTCCTAACTCCATTCAACTACTTTGAATGGAAATCCGAGATTACCCTTTCTCTCTGAAGCAAAGGTCTCTACCGAATAACAATGGGTACGAAAGTTGAGCCAACGAATGTTGTGGAGAAGGAAAAGTATTTCAATCGATTAGATGAATCCTTTTGGATGATATGTATGTCCATATCAAGAGACTATATGTTCCATGTTGACACCGCATCATCCCCCAACGGGTTCTGGACCAATTTGGAAGACTTGTTCAGTAAACAGGATGAACTTTGAGCCTACAGTTTGGAGAATGAGCTCATAGGTTTGAATCTGTCAAATTTTGATGCTTTGCAAGAGTATTTTACAAAATTTAAATCTCTTTTAGTTCATCTTAAATATTTCAAAGTAGTGAAAAAATATGAGAAGCTCATCCTTTCCATTCTCTCAAAACTAGGTCCCGATTATTCATTTTTTGTTTCCTAGTTTCATGCTTCAAAATTAACAACTCTAAAGTGAAGAATTCTCTCTTTAGATGATTTTGTGGAAGAACTAACTCAAGAGAAGGAAAAATTATTTTCCATGGGATCCATAAAGGGTTCTAGATAACATTCTCTTGCAGTAAATGAAGCAAGCAAACCAAATTTAAATGATCGAAAAAAGGGGAAAGGAAAAAACCTCGAGGCTAGAAAGGAAAAGTTCTCGAAACCGGTGGATGAATCTACTTCAGATCATAAAGGGAAGAATAAAAAGGAAAGATCTAAATGCAGATATTTTCAAAAAGGTTATCATCCTGAAAATTATTGTATGAGGAAAGCTATAGATGAGATGGAAAATATGCTACAACAAAACAATCTCATGGTCCCAACAAATGCAAGGAAGAAGGATGAAGAAAAACTGACCGAAGGAAGAGGAAAATATCACGATGGTCACGCTTTTATGGTTGTCACATCCTTCCCATCCAATTGGATCCTTGATTCAGGTGCTTCGAATCATATGGATGCAAATAAAGAATCATTCTTGTCCATAGAAGAGTGCACATGAACTTCTATTCTCATGGGAAACGACACACCGATTGAGGTGTGTGGTAAAGGCATAGTCTCTTTGGAAGGGGGATATTTTGAAAATGTGTTGCATGTCTCTTCGTTGTCCATGAAATTTCTTTCCATATATCAAATCACACATTCATATTCCGGAAGAAATCCGAATTCTATCCGGATTGAATAGAGATTTTAGGCTTAAAAACAACGTCCTGGGTAGCTCATGTTGTTGTAGATCATCAATCTCGGTTGTATTCCTTCTCTCGCTTCATTCCCAAATATGTCTGTAAAAAAATTTTGAATCATAATAATGAATATATAGGGTTATGTCATGAGATATTTTTGCATATTAATTAAATGTACCTGCATCAAATCAACAAAGAAGACATGGTAACCGGTTTTACCTAATCATATGTGTAATGTGCCCCAAATTTACCAAATTAAAAAAAAAATTGCTAGGTGCATTAACGTTTCTTAACTCTTCACTATTTGTTCCACATAACATTATTATCATCACATCAACAATTTAATGTATGTTTTTACTTACATCGTCTATTTATACACTAAATTATACTTTCCATAACCATGGTACTATACCTATCATGGCGCATTTAAACTAGTTGTTTACCATAGCATTAACTCATAAAACTTCACATAAGGAAACTGTTGACATGCCATTTTGCGTGAATAGATAATTGGTCAAAACTTTGCTTGATATTTATATCTCTTACCTAGATATATGTATAAATAAGGTAGGCCGTAAGGGTTGTTTCACAAAACACTGTACTTAAAAATCGTATTTAAAACAGGACCCTTCACCACAATGGGGGGCTTATCCAAATGTAAACATAAGTGATCCTAAGGATTCGATGCATATCATATCCCTATCTAAACTACCGTACCTATATAAATAAATGACGTGTAACATATATCCTCGCATAACCATTCATTGTAACTAGTAATTCATATTCATATAAATCTATAAAGCACCCCAAAAAAATATTACTATTGTGAAGAAGGGTTAATATATGTGCCACTGTTACATTACCAAGGTAGTTACTAAGATGTCCTTACGAGGAAGGCGTGACAGTTCTTACATCCTAATACCATGATTATGCACTTGCGCCATACCTAATTCCTAAACCTAACAGGGTGCAATCTCATCTGACTTCGTGACCTGGCCCCAACATTGAATGTGTTTGTAGACTATGTTAAAGGTGATGGCAGGCCTGTCTGTAATCACATTAATCATCTGGTTTAAACAATTAGGAGTGGTCCTGTACATACTGGGTAGTTAGGTGACCGTGCCCAATGTGGGCATGCCATGTTCATTTGATCACATGGCTTGGGTACTACGAGAACCCTATCACCATTACTCTACACTGCGAAGTATTCTAGGTGACTATTGAAATGTTTTCCCCTTTGGCTCTGAACATTTTGGAAAAAAAAACCCCATCGTTAACCCTGTATGTTTTCCTATGAATGTATGACTGGCGACGTGGAATGGGATTTCTCTTTGTAAGGCAATAGGAGTTTCACAACCTACTATTCTTCTATCTGTATGAGGTAAACCCAAAATAATCTATGTCTCTTGTGTTATTATGTAATAAGAAGTGGTTAGTTTGTAATGGTAGTCATGTTTGTAATCACCTTTGTTATTGTTCCCTTTCGCCTCTCAGATTTGAAGTTCTTTTCCTTTTCTATCACTTAATATTTGAATATCGTTTACATCCATGCTCTGTGTGGTATATCCCCATTCGGTAAATCGTGGTGAATTATGATATGGTAGGGTTAGCATTTCTAGTGAGTGTACACACCCTTTATTCATAGTTTTCATTCGGTATATGTCTGAAGCTTATACAGGGCGATTTAATCTTTTGGTTAAAGATTTGTTTCCCAAAATATTTAAGGGTCTGCTGGCATGTCGTTAGGCCGTGACCTTGATCTTTTGTTTATCGTTTATCCTTGTACTCTGGTCAAGTTATTAACGGCATAAGTATCGCCCAAGATCCCATGGTTAAATATTTCTTTGTGTTTCTACTGTAACTCTTAATTTGCTTATGGTTTTAACTGTATGTATAACTATTAATCCTTGTTTGCCATATGATATATCTCTTGGATTCCTAAAAGGATATTATGGGCATGAATCCCTGGACTATCAACCCTTTATCAAAGAGTTCACATATCGACAACTTGATGTAAGTTAAATCATCTTAATTTTACACTGTTCCTGTAAGACTTTTTTACCTATGTGTGAAAAATTCGTAACTGGGCCTGTAAGACTTTCCTCTTAAATTCCTTCACGTTTCACATACTTAATTAGTAATAGTGAAAGTCGTAAAAGTTCCCTCTGTGTATAAATTCCACTAAAAATTTATATAGTATGTGTTCTTATATAGTATTCAACCGTAGTCCTATGTTCTTGAATATGTGTTTTAAATATAGAAAAAAATTATATTTCTTCCACGTAAAAGAAATAGTAAGTGAAATACCTCCAAAATCCCATCTAAATATCCTTTATTGAACAGACTATATTCTAGAGAAAAGGAAGTGATTTCAGTAAGTTTGTAATGTGTATTTTAAAGTTGAGTTTATACCTACGATTTTGTCTGAGTTTTATTTAGCAATTCGTAAGTATCATTGTTTTATGGAAAAGTGTTCCACAAACTTTGTCTAAGGTCCTGAATTGGAAAGTTACGCCTTTGTGGAACATGTGACTTTACTGTGTGAATTTTAACACTCTCGTTATGTAAAATTACTAAATGTTTAGCATTGTTTTAATTGCTTGTTTATATTCTGTGGCATCAAAGTATTTCTTTCAGTTACAAAACTAATGATGGGGCCTTGTATTCTTTCTCGAGGGACCCATCAGCCATTCCTAGGTCCACTCCTCCCATGTATTGTGGACAGAGCATCGCTCAAACATTGGTGAAAATTGCTTCTATGCCAACTTTAAGCTAAGTATTATTTAATTTCCTTAATATTTATTTTCATTTGATTACTTAACACACAGTTTACTGAAACTATCGATTTTCCCTTCCAGGATTAATCAATTTGAAGGAAAAGGATCAAGAGGATCTCCTTCCTCAAAAAGGTATTCGAGTTATGACTCCTAGCGTTTAATTAAAATTTCTCAGGTTATGTTTACTAGTGGTACAGGGTCCTTACCCTAGGCTACTCTATTGTAATAAACTTGAACCAGGGTTTCCTGGCTGTACAGATCATTGGTGACTTAATTCTTAATGAATATCTTGTAATTGTAATAGTTGTTGGTGACTTAATAAAGTCGAACCATTTGAACAAGTTTTTCAAGCATTGTAATCGTTGTTGTATCTTGTAATTATAGATCATTGAAAATCTTTGCTTATAGTCCTGATGTAATATAAGAAGGATTGTTAATTGTATGCCGTTTGTATGATCTAATCAATGGTAAATACTTATATTCTCATTTATTTAAGGGATCGATAGCATCTTTCTTTGTATGAATGCAACATATGTTTGTACAACTCAATGTAACGATACATTCATCTATATATATGTATTTACCTATAGAGACATACATAAGTCATAAAAAAAATAACTATTCATTCTAGCATTTCGTTTACATGAAACACATGAGCATATCTACATGTATATGTATAGTCACGATTTAGGTATAAACCACATCATAGGAACTCATCCTTATACTAACAATGGTAAACAATAGATTTTTATACATCCAATCAATCATTTATATTCTCACTAGCATCACATAAACCCATCACACCTCTAACGATTTGTAATTAACATAATTCTAACCAGAAAATAAGTAAAGGTGCTTATCTGAATAAAATTGATGTTGGAATAGAACTGTAGAACAAAACATCCAAATCACTTGCTTCATTCACCCCCTATCTTGACCATGATTCCATAAGGGCGAATTGAAATGATCCTCTTTTTCTATAGTCCTCCTTTCAGATCATAAAATTCCCTTTCCTCACAAAAAACAGTGTTCATAACAGTAAGTAATATCCTTTCTCCAACATGGTAACCAGCATCCTCCCTCCTCCATATGTTGTATATCATGAACATATTGTGCCTAGTCATTTTTCCCTCCTTGGGAATTTTCACATCTTTACAAATCATTGATTTTTAGGGGATGCTAGTGGTCAAATTCCTCATTTTCCACTTGTAAAAATCAGCCCTGAGGTAACTCAAGTTTGTTCCTCACTCATGGAGTCATGGTCAATTGTTTTTAACCTGATTGTTCCATTTTTCTTCCAGCAATTAATATGTAAAAAGATTTGTCTTTTACATGTGTCACAATAAAAGATTTAGTTGGGAAAATCAAATCTTTGCCCAATAGTCATAAATAATTAATTACAAATAATCAAATTCCAAATTTGGATTTTCCATAAATGGTAAAATAATTCCAAATACGAATTTTCCAAAAACAGAAATTTATTCCTAAGTGCACACAGACTTTAATAATTAATTATTTTGGGGTATATTATATCCTCTCTCCCTTCAATACAAAACTTTCTTCAGTGTTAATTCCTCTCTCAGAATAAGTTTGGATAATATTTCTACAAATCTTCCTTCAATTCCAAATTGGCCTCCTCAGGACTAAAGTTATTCCATTGCACTTTTACCTGGGCGATGGCTCTGTTCTGTAGTATCGTTTCTTTACTGTCCAGAATGCACAAAGGTTTCGCTTGGAACTCGCCTTCTGGTTCCACCTGCACCATGTTCCAATCGATGATGTGAGTAGGGTCATGAATATACCTTTTCAACAACGAAACATGAAAAACATTATGAACTTTTAAATTTGCAGGGAGTGTAATTTGATATGCAATGGGTCCAATTTGAGCTAAGATCTCGAAGGGGGCACAAAACCTAGGCACCAACTTTGCATAGTTTCCTAGCTTCAGTGAGATTCTCCTTTCTTTGACTTTCAAATACCGGTGGTCCCCAGCTTGGAATTCTTGGTGTCTCCTTTTAAAATCTGTGTATATTTTTGATCTGTCGTGTGCCTCTTTTAAATTTTGTTTTACCTTTCTTACTTTTTTCTCCATTTCCTGGAGAATTTATGGTCCCATCATGAGTTTTTCAACTGGGTTATCCCAACTAATCGAAGTTGTACATTTTCTTTCGTACAGTACTTCGAAGGGACTCATCTTAGCTGACATATGATAGCCATTATTGTACACAAATTCCACTAAGTGTAGGTATTCCTCTAACTTAGTTGGTTTCTTTCTTATGTACATTTGTAACATATCTTCCACAATCTGATTTGTTCATTCAGTTTGCCCATCTGTTTGTGGATTGTAGTTTGTGTTAAAATTCAGGTTAGTATCCAACCTTGCAAACAATTCTTTCCAAAATGTTGATGTAAATTTGACATCTCTATCTGAAATCACAATTTTAGGAATACCATGTAATCTAAATATTTCGTTCATAAATATCTCAACGATGTTAATAGATTTATAAGTAGATTTCACAGGTATAAAATGTGTATACTTTCTAAATTTATCAATCACTACCATAATCGAATCATTCTGCATTTGAGTTTTAGGAAAACCTATGATGAAGTCCAGTGAGATAATCTTCCACTTCCATTATGGTATAGGTAGAGGTTGTATCAAGCCAACTAGATGTTGATGTTCAACCTTAACCTATTGAAAATCTAGGAATTTAGATAAGTATTCAGCTGTCTCACCTTTCATGTTAGGCCAATAAAACAACTTCCTCAAGGCTGTTACCATTTTCTGGTATCTCGGATGAGCAGTATATGGATTTTTGTGCACTTCATACAAAATTGTTAGCTTTAATTCCGCAGAATCTGGTATCTACAACCTGTTTTTGAATCTTAGCGGTCCATTTTTATCCAAACTCAAATTTGTTTTGTCCAAATTTTCTACATTTCCTTGTAAATCTGCTATTGTTTTGATGTATTTTTCGTCATCACAACTTGCAGATTTTATTCTTTTTTCAATGTCATTTTCTTCTCTGCTAATACTTATCTAGAAAAGTCCATTAGTTCTCCTACTTAAAGCATATGCAACTTTGTTTTGTTTACCGCTGATGTGTCTTACTTTGAAATCAAATTCACTGAAGAAGGTCAACCACCTTGCTTTCCTTGAGTTAAGATATGGTTGACTAAATAAGAATTTCACACCACTATTATCGGTTAGCAACAGAAATTTTATGCCCATTAAATAGTGTCACCAGATTTTCAGCACATGAATTACAACTGCTAAGTCAAAGTCATGTGTGATGTAGTTTCCTTCATGCTCTTTTAGTTTTCGTGATTCTTATTAAATAAAGTTCCCTTCTTGAGTTAGGACACCTCCCAAGCCCTCTTTACTCCCATCCACGTAATCTGTAAAGTCTTTATGAGGGTCTCCTACCCTTAAAATAGGTGTTGTAGTTAACAGTTCTTTTAGATTATTAAAATTGTTTTGAAATATATGTGACCAAGTAAACCTTATTCCTCTTTTCTGTAGAGATGTGATTGGGTATGCAATCTTTGAGAACCCTTTGATAAATTTGTGAATAAATGTGCAGATAAATCTGCGGTAGTAATCGGTAATTCCCATAAATGACCTGATGTCAGCCACATCCTTAGGGATAGGCCATTCCATGATGTCTCTTATCTTCTCTGGGTCAACAACAATACCTTCTTTAGATATTACATGTCCTAGGTATTGTAGTCGCTTTTGGTAGAAGTCACATTTGTCAAATTTTGCATACAACTTGTGTTTCCTTAAGGTTTTCAATACTATTTTTAGATGGTCTTTGTGTTCTTCTTTCGCTTTCAAACAAACTAAAATGTTGTCAATGGATACAAAGACAAATTTATCCAAAAATTGTTTCAATATGCTATTCATCAAACACATAAATGTTTTTGGTGCGTTAGTAAGACCAAACAAAATACCAACAAACTCATAATGTTTGTATCTCGTTCTAAAAGTTGTTTTATTTATATCTTCATCCCTTATTCTAACTTGCTAATAACCCGACCTTAAATCTAACTTAGAGAAAATATTTTCTCCCCCCACTTGGTCAAATAGGTCGTTAATTTTGGGTAGAGGATACTTGTTCTTAATCATCATATTGTTCAACTATCGATAATCGATACATAATATTAAAGTCCCATCTTTCTTTTTAACGAAAAGGACTGGTGATCCCCAAGGCAAGAAACTTGGTCTGATGTATTCCTTGTCAAACAATTCTTGTAGCTGAATTTGCATCTTTGTCAATTCGGGTAAACTCATCCTATAAGGCACCTTAGATATCGGGGTTGATCCAAGAGATTGATCAATAGAGAAATCTATCTCTCTTTTTGGAGGCATTTCTGGTTTTTTGTCCACAAATAAATCTTTAAACTCATGTGGGATGGTAAAGTATTCTAGACTGGGTTTATCTTCCTTTTTTAATAGATTAGTTACCTGAATAGCATAAATTTGACAACCTTTGTTCATAAAATTCTTAAACTACATGGTTGAAATCTGCCTAGTTGAAACTAGTTTTCTGATACCTTGTATTGTTTTAATTCTATTGTTTTTGTCTCTGTAAGTAAGTGGCTTTTCATAACAGTTCAAAATTAATTTATGTCTCTCTAACCATTCCATTACAATGATTAAATGGTAATATCCCAATGGTAAAATATTCATATTTAACTTTGTATTTTGGCCATCTAAACTAAGTTCACAATCAGAAATGAAATCTGTTACCTTTCTCTTAGTCCTTGTTGCTAGTTGTACTAACTAGGATTTAGTATTCTTTACTTTCTTAAGCTTGTTTGAATCAAATAAACTAGGAGTAAATAACTCAGAATAGCTCCTGGGTCAATTAGAATAGAAATATGAATATTATTAACTTTACCTTTAACCTCCACTATAGTCGATTGATGATCATCTTTTCGTCCATCCACAACTGCATTAATTTTGTGTACGCTTCTGCGCACATCTCCTATTGTAGAGACCTATTTCAGGTTATGAACTATGGTCCTTGCTGCGGAAGTTAAATGTGGACAATTTCTCCTTAACTGAGGTTCTCCACACTCCCAACATTTTAGTGGTTCTCTAGGGTTGTCCCAAAATTTCTTGGCTCCAAGATTAACTGGTCTACCTCCCCCTTGGGTATTTTGGTTGCTACCATGAAAATATTTCCTTTGGAATTTATTTGCCATATTCTAGAAAGGGGCTGGATGGAATCCCTTCTTCCATTGATTCATTATATCTCGTTTCTTATCCTTCCATGCTTTGGGAATTTCAGACCTCTATTTATATTGATCATAGCACATCTGGGCCTTTCTAAAAACTTCACTTAAAGTTTTGGGATTGTCGAATTCAATTCTATCCTTATAGGACTATGGTAGGCAGCTTAGGAATTGGTGTATTTTTACTTTGTCTTCCTTGATATATGGCATCAATCTTAATAATTCAAGAAATTTATTTATCAGGTCATCCATGGCCATTTGTTCGAGTCTTAGCTCATCAAATTCTTTAGTCTTTCTTTCATAATAGATTTCTGATAAATATTATTTCTTGAAGTATTTCTTGAAGTCTGACCATTCCATCTGTTTCTCTTTTAATCCCTTGGCCAATTTTAGGTCCTGCCACCAGATACTTTCTTTTCCCTTCAGGTTATAAATGGTCATTCTGACCTTCATGTTACTAGAATAATTATAAATCTGGAAGTACTTATTTATATCCAGTAACCATGTTTCAGTATCCTCACTTGTCCTGAACTCTCTGTCAAAGGTGGACAATTTGATCTGCCTAAATTCACCTTCCAAGTGATCCACCTGTTTTGTTTTCCTTCGTGTGGCTGCTTTATTTTTTGTTGTTGGTGTGCCTTCAGAAGAACTGTTCTTGTTTTTTTCTTCAGGACCAGAATTTTTAGAGGCTCTTTTTCTGAATTCTTATTCTTTGTCGTTGTCCTTTGGGATATTCTTTGTTACTATGTTGCATAACAACACTTCATTTATTTCATGTTGGTCTTCGTGTGCCTTTTTGAGTTTCTCATTATGTTCCTTGAAAACTTGTAGTTCCACACTAAGGTTCTTCATTGTTTCCAGAACCTGGGTGGATGAACTTCCTTCACTATTTTGTCTTGGTTCTTTAGGAGGTCCTTGATTGGTATTCTCCTCAAGTCTGATCTCCTCTTCATTCTGTGTTGCCATTATCACAAGAGAACAAAAAATTTATGTTTGTAACATGAATCATTTTTGTTAGTTTTCTTTAACAGAATAAAATGTACTAAACTAATTTTGGCCTTTCCCTGAGGTCCAAGAGCCATAACCTTGCTTTGATACCATATGTAATGTACCCCAAATTTACCAAATTATTTTTTTTTTTGCTAGGTGCATTAACACTTCTTGAATCTTCCCTATTTGTTCCACATAACATTCTTATCGTCACATATACAATATACTGTATGATTTTACTTTTGACATCTATTTAGAGACTAAATTATACTAGCCATAACCATGATACTGTTCCTATCATGGCGCATGTAAACTAGTTGTTTACCATAGCATTAACTCATAAAACTTCATATAAGGAAACTCTTGACATACCATTTTGTGTGCATAAAAAATTGGTCAAAACTTTGCTTGATATATATATCTCCTACCTAGATATATGTATAAATAAGGTAGGCTGTAAGGGTTGTTTCACAAAACAATGTGCTTAAAAATCATATTTAAAATAGGACCCTTCACAACAATGGGGGCCTTAACCAAATGCCAACATAAGTGATCCTAAGGATTGTATGCATATCATATCCCTATATAAACTATTGGGTCTTATATAAATAAACACCGCATAACATATATCCTCGGATAACCATTCATTATACCTAGTAATTTGTATTGATATAAATCTATAAACCACCCCAAGAAAATATTACTAGTGTGAAGAAGGGTTAATATATGCACCATTGTTACATTACCAAGGTAGTTACTAGGCTTCCTTTCCCAGGAAGGCATGATAGTTCTTATTGTTATCACTCCAGGAAACTCTCCTAGGATGTAAGTCAGAGATGCCTGGTAACTTAATCTTTTTGGAAGCTATTTTCTTAATAATAGGTGTGGGTTTGGATCAAGATGAATATCTTAACCTCTGGATTGTATTCTCAAGATAGTCTTGACTATATTCATGCAACACAAGGCCTTTAAGAGCTATTGTCAGATAGGTTTGTATAACAAATGGATAAGAAAACTAATCAGTTAACCATAACATACATAAAACCATATATATGATGGGTCAACAAACTAGCCAAAGATGCTTGTGATTCTTGCTTAACAATCAAAAGTAAGATGATTGTTACCATAGGATCATTAAACAGAGACAAAAGAACTAATTCCACTCATAAGAATAGACAAAGATGAAAGAAGGTATGAAAGTAACAAATGAAAGAATCTTGCAGGCTGATATATTAAAGAAAGTGTCTCTCATACAAAACAATATCATATAGAACTCAAAATCGAACCCTTAGTTCATCTTCTACCTTTAGATTTATAGCGTTATAATGTAGTTTTGAGATCCTAAAAGCATCGATCATATATACTAAAGATATAAAGTCAAAATTCAGTTTGCAAAAGATAGGGAATGATCCTCAAAATGAGGTCAATCCCACATTTCATGGTCTTCATATCTTGTAGAGTCGTTGTGTAGTGCAGAATAGCCTTCCAAGGTTGAGTGATGACTCTTCCAAGAGATACAATTCGAATTTGCTGAGATATGAAAAAAATCCAATTTGTTTCCACCAAAATAGGTGCCAAAACCAACTTGGCCACCTTTTCTAATCCTTATACACAAAAAATGGATCTTGAAACTGAATATATAATTCATCATCCATCCATCCTGAGTGTTTTCAAAAGATTTGGATCAGAAAAACCTTGATCCGTGCAAAATTTAGCTTCCTCTGTCCAGTTACAGGTTTCAGTGGTTAACATAGAAGGCTTCTGGGTGGATTAACTACCGAAAGATCTGCTTTCGGTGGTTAATGAACAGTTGTCATGTTCTCCTAAACGACCAAAAACTTAGCTTTGTCAAAACTTCAAAATTTGCAAAAATGATTACCTTGATGCTTTGTTGAGTGTTCAAGGTCTTTTGGACGATGCAGCTCCTCTTCGTGCAGATCTTGAACTTCAACTTGCTTTGTGGAATACTGTGGTATATCTACCATGGTTGTAGCTAAGTTGGGTAGAGTTTCCAAACCTATTTTCTCTTGTGTTGGTGATTGAGAATGTTTTAATTTCAGCCTGAGAATTCTAAGCTGCCTATACGGCTTCATGTTCTCCCTTATCAACACCCTGTTCCTGTCTTTGATTTTATCATGCTTTTCTTTGAGGCTTTGGTTCATGTTGAAGAGTTCTACATTTCTTTCAGCCAAGTCTGTATTTTCCTTTTTAATAACTCTTTCTAATACTTCCATTTCATAGACTTGTTGCAAGAGTTTATTGATTTTTCGTGCCTTAGATGCTTTAGGCTTGCTTGAAGAAGCTTTTTCCAATGGTGGATTGTGTGCCTATGGAGAAGTTGGTTAGGGAAAGTTGAGACAATATTTTGCAACTTGTCCATCTTGTTCATCACCTTGTGTCTCTACTAACTCTTGTTCTGGCTCTGAGTCACTACATGGCAAGTTTAAAGGGTTACTTCCTTTAGCAAGGTCCTTGGTCTGCTCACCCTCAAACTGTAACTTTCTTTTGATTATTTTCTTTTAACAGAGGATGATTCTATCGGTTCTCTTGGTGGTGAGATACCCTTTCATTTTCTATGACTTATTTTAGGAGTAATGGTCCTCTTAGTGGCATCCTTTTTGCCCTTCTCTTCCTGTTTCCAATCAGTCTGGAATTCATTCCAGAAGAGGAAGTAGTTCCAATCTACCTATATTTTCTTTAATGACTCCTTGACAATGAGAGTAATGAGTCCTTGATGAGACAATCTACTTGCCACCTTAGAGGGCTTGGCCTTGACTTGCCTAGCCATTTTTGTGAGGGCTTTATGCAAGTAAAATGGTAAATTGATGGGATATCTCCCTGTGAAGTGATTTAGAAGTTTGAAGTGGTAGAACATGACTCTGTTGTATCTACCTTCACAGGTGATATAGACAAATATTCCCTTTAGGAGAGATTTCCATTTAGGTTCCAGATAAGACATTGGTATGTCTTTTTTCCATGTAAGATCTTTGTGCAGAGGATGTAGGTAGGATCTAAATTCAATGTTTGAAGGTACAGTTGATTTGAACCAACAATCGCCTATTCTAGGGAGACCAGTGAACTCAGCTATGGATGCCTCATAAACCACAAACTGCTCCTTTCCCACTGTTGTTATTCTTCCATCATATGAGATAGCAAAGGTTTCAGACACCTGTTGGTGAAAATCTGCCAGTTTTTCACAATACGTGTAGACTCCAATTTGCTTCAAGAACTCAGACACTTCAGGGTGAGCCTCAAGGTACCAAACTCCATCCAATTTAGCCCTTAGAATTGGCCCTGCTTTCGGCATTTAGTAAATGCTAACCTGTACTTGGGATTTAGGAAAAACTTCGTGCTAGAGAGACAGAGACTCTATGGTTTAGGGTTGTAACAACCCTCCTAGCTAAGGACAACTACTCGGTCAACCAGTGAATTTTTTTTTTTTGCAGTGTGTGCGCGTGTGTAGAAGAAACAACCCCCCCGACTCTAGGTCAACACTCGAACCAACAAGACGCAAGTCAGACGAATACAAATCAAGGTGACCCAACCTATCATGACGACAACAAGCAACAAACGCCCCTGAACAGGAGGCGGGTAACTAATGGCTATAGGCAGAAACAGACACCACGGGTTAGGCACAGTACTGTCACCGAATGAAGGAATCCGATAGTAGAGTCGCAGTAGTGGAACTGTGCCTTTAAACAGCCCGAGACTACTGATACAGCTCACAAGGTGTCGCAAGAGTGGAACTGTGCCTTTAAACAGCCCGAGACTCTTGATACGGCACGGGATTCCTTCCACCAGTTTACACACAAACAAAGGCCAAGCTACAAGAGGAGTCTACATCCCGCCCGACACAGACAGCCTATGCAATACAAAACACCCAATACTACGAGATCAGGGACAACATGACCTCTACGGGAGACACAAGTCGGGAGGACCCCAATCGACCATTTTCCATTGGAACCCGATGACATCAACCGAGACCAAATGCCCCAATACTTCTTATTAACAGTCAGGGACCTTATCCCAAGGGCAACCAGTAAATTCAACTATGCCAATAATATCGTTACGATCTAGGCATCGTCACGAATGTTCATTGACATCACCACTTATGCTTCAATGTTCACATTGCCATTATTCAATTACTCCACATTTCAATTCAACCCATATTTATATTCCAATTATTAATATTTCGGTTGCAATTGACAATTCATCATCACTGCAGGTCTACCACCCCTAATGTTCAATTAATGAAATTACTAATGCGTTTAACTAATACTTATCATGGCGATTGTACCTATATTAACTTTCAATTAAGCACATATCTAATGCATTTTAACTATTACTTATCACTGCCATTCGGTCAACACAATCCTTCATTAAACCATATTACTATTGCAGTAAAATAGTGCT
>ML785166.1:335588-376714 GCA_009831015.1 Picea engelmannii
CATGTCAGAATGTCGTCATCAAATCATCACATCAAATCAACATCATAATAAACAAATTAATCCAAAAGCACACTCCCTGACTCAGTCCGGAGTCCAAGGGGGTCTACCGATGCCTCCGCATCCTCAAGGTCACAAACCTGCACCTCAATCAACTGAGTCAATAGCACCCGTATACATGAATAGTAACGCATCAATCATCTATCAATCACATCATAATCAGATATATAAGGTCCAACGTCAAAAAGGGTCCAGATCACTTGCGAGCAAGTGTCCTCAAAGAATAAGTGGTCTCAATGCGCCAGAGCGGGATGTTACAAGGGTGATAGGGAGTATGACTCAGAGAAAAACAAACTTGATACAGGAGCATCCACATGAGCATCTACAACTCATCAAGCGAGCCAGCGCGAGGAGTAAGAAAGACAGTTTGGCAGCACTAGCGCAAATTTTGAAACACCTTAATATGAAGCACCAAACATTAATATGCTGATGTGATGAAGCGCACTTGTACATTGTAAATGGACCTTGAGCAGATAAGCTCTCGTCCTTCGGTAGCTGAGGCATTTATTAGATTTAATGCAGGTAGATAAAATAGTTAAGTCTAGATTAGACCGTTTTACTTGCGTGAGGGAAAACAGAATATAGGCACCCTCCTTTGTATTATTGTATCATTGTAGCATTAGCATTCATATGAGAGACATGAGCAAACCGAGATTTGTGGAGAACACCCATGTACAGATTGAATTAATAGAGAAAGACTTTGATTCAACTCCATGGATGTGTTTGATCTCTTGGTGCTGTTGATATTATGTTGTTGCATGCTTGCTTCCTTTTATGCCTATCTTTTATATGCTGCATATGTGATTGCATACCAGGTTCAAAACTTGAGGGAATGAGGAAGTAAGTTTCAATTGTTTCTCTGCTTGAGCCGGGAGATTCCTGCATAGAGTGCAATTGAATTCATCCGCATAGAGTGCGTTGATGAGGCTAGGCAGTTAAAATCTCATTCTCAATTCACCCAGTAGTTTTTGGGTAGATAGGGTTGTGCAAGATGTGTGCAGGCTGGACGAGGTCTCAGAGTTGTGATTCTGAGCCAAGGCATTAATAGACAGTTGCTGCAGGAATGTGCAGGTTCGAGGAGTCTTCAACATTTGACATGGTTGAAGAATATCTGCAAGGAATGCGTACAGGGAGGTTTTGGGAGAAATCCGTAAATTTCTGATGCGGGTGAGTGAACAGAATATGGGGACTTCAACACTTTGAAGTTTGTTTAAGGTCGATCGTAAGCAGTGTGCGTGAAGTCTCAGAAGGAGTTAGCGTGATAAAGCTCAGGAGGGATAGTTTCCTTGCAAGTATTGTGGGAACAGACCACGGTGAAGTTCACACAGGATGAAGGTGGTCGAATAAAGGATTCGTTAAGAGGAAGAGAATCGACAACTTGAATTGTCGTGGAGAATCACAAAGATCAAGACTCGACTCGTGGGTCTGACTTATCGGGAGTTCACGAGGGAAGACTCTTAGTTCTCGTAAAAGGGATATCGCGAGAATGCGAGAAACGACATCCTGAAAATCTCGTGCATGGTGGGAGTCATAGTCGGGTGATGTGACAGGTGATCTCGGGACATCGGGTCTCGGGAGTCGAAGAGTCCAGATATTGGTCCCACGAGTGGCGAGGAAGCGCGAAGCGAGATCGTGAGTT
This sequence comes from Picea engelmannii, assembly GCA_009831015.1. Lineage (NCBI taxonomy): Eukaryota > Viridiplantae > Streptophyta > Pinopsida > Pinales > Pinaceae > Picea > Picea engelmannii. The sequence continues at coordinate 337,285 of ML785166.1, forward strand.
GGTCAGCATCTCGGCGTTTCGGATATCGGAGGTTGTGACCCGAAGGTACAATAACACAAGTTGCGAAGTCGTGATAGCGCGAGGTCCTGATACGCCAAAAGAAGGTCAACGTTGACCAGAGACATCGGGTCTCAGAGATCCGAGGACCATATATCCAGTTGTTGAACTCGCGAAGTCACAAGAGCCGATCCTCCGATAATCCAGGAAGGGAGGATCGCACAGGGGGAAGACTCACTGTGGGTACGGAGGATCCCGAGAGGGGATCAGAATAAACTTTGAGTTCTTCGGGCCATGAGAAGAAGAAGGTCCTGGTGGGAGTGGCTGTTCGCCAGAGGGGCAGTTGCATCAAGTGGTATGAGAGCCGAGAAAGAAGTTCTCTTTGTTTAGGTAGCAGAGAGAAGCGGATTCGCCATGTCGCCCAGGAGAGAGAGGCAGTCACATGATCATGAGGATAGGGATGCCCGAAGAAGGGGTAGGCCGACAGGGAATCCAGAGATAGAACGCCAAATACGAGATCTCAGGGCGAGACTCAAAGAGATGGAGACCACCCAGAGGCGTGGAGCTGGTACAACAGAGTTCAGTGATTCCGAGGTGGAGGAGGAAGCTCGACATGATGAAGGGGAGGTCTTAGTAGAAGATGCTTCAACCGAGCGGTTGATCAGAGCTATCTCGAGGATGAGATCAGAGACAAAAATGGACATTATCGTCTATGAGGGAAGTCTAAATGCTGAAGAGTTGCTGGATTGGATCCAAGCACTCGATACCTACTTCGATTACGAAGATATTGAAGAGGACAAGTAGGTGAGGCATGCAGTCACGAAGCTGAAGTGACATGCAACCTTATGGTGGGACGAGCTGCAGGCAGACAGGCGTTCCAAAGGAAAACAAAAGATCAAAAGCTGGGATCGGATGATCGCCAAGATGAAGGCAAAGTTCATTCCAAGAGACTATCAGATCACACTGTTCAAGCGCATGCAGAACCTGAGACAGAAGTTGATGTCGGTGAAGGAGTACACCGAAGAATTTTATAGGATCAATATTCGAATTGGTCATCGGGAGAGTGATGACGAGAAGGTGGCGAGATACCTGAATGGGTTGAGGTATGACATTCAGGATGAGCTAAGCATGCTGACCATCAGGACAGTAGAATATTCTTACCAGATGGCTTTAAAAGCTGAAGAGATGTTGAGCCACAAGCAGGGACAGCGAGGGCGAGGCAGAAGTTAGCCAAGAGGCAAAGCCATTGCCCAAGAAAAAACGCAGAAGCCCAAGAAGGATTGGAAGAGACCTCAGGGAAAAGCTGAAAGAGGTGGAACCTCACACCAGAGGCAGCCATATGTTGAGCCGAGGAGGCAACAGACTAATCAGCAAGGAGATTATGCTAATGCCAATGCATTTCCTCGTACCCGAGGTAGAGGAAGAGGGCATGGAGGAATTGTCACATGTTTTACATGTGGAAAAGACGGTCATAAAGCCGTAGATTGTCCAGACAGGAAGATGGACAGAAGAAAGGCTCATGTCGCAAAGGCGCAGAGGCGTGACGTGGAGGATGAAGACACTAGAAGTGGGAAGTCACTGACAGTGCATAAAGCCCTTTTGAAACCGGATAAGGAAGAGGACAGCTCAGCGCAAAGAAGCAAATTGTTCCGGATGACTTGCAAGACCAAGGGCTGGAAATGAAAGGTCATAGTGGACAGCGGAAGCACAAACAACCTAGTTTTGACCGAGATGGTGGAGAAACTCGAGCTAGAGACGAACAAGCACCCGAGTCCATATAAAGTGTCATGGTTGCAGAAAGGACACGAGGTACGTGTTACAAAACAGTTCTTAGTTCAATTTAAAATGGGTGAATATAGGGATAAAATTCTGTGTGATGTCATTCCCATGGATGTCTGTCATGTTTTATTGGGAAGACCATGGCAGTACGATAGGAATGTTTTTCATGATGGGAGGATGAACACATACACCTTGGAGAAGGATGGGAGATCACACACGTTGCTGCCAATGAAGGATAAAGAAGTGAAGCCTGAAGTAAGCAGCACGATACTACTCATGAGTGGGAAAGAACTTATCACGGAGATGGAGAAAAATGAAGATCCATAATTCTTTGTTGTCAGGAAGTTGAGAATTGTCCTGACAAGCACAAGAGTGCATGAATTGCCAGGGGAGATTCAGGAACTGCTTGGAGAGTTCGCTGATATCATTGTGGATGAACTACCTCGTTCGTTGCCACCGATGCAGAGTGTGATTCATCACTTTGACCTCATACCCGAGGCAAGATTACCAAACAAGGCAGCGTATAGGTTGACACCTCAGGAGAATGAGGAGGTCAAAAGGCAGGTACAGTATCTGTAGGATAAAGGACTAGTGAGGGAAAGTCTTATTCCATGTGTTGTTCCAACAGTGCTGAGTCTGAAGAAGGATGGAGGCTGGAGGATGTGTACAGACTCCAAGGCGATAAATAAAATCAGCATCAGGTATAGATTTCCACTACCGAGAATGGACGACTTGATGGATTGCCTGAGTGGGGCAAATTATTTCTCCAAGATTGATCTCAAGAGAAGATACCAGCAGATCCGGATGAGAGAGGGAGATGAATGGAAGACAACATTCAAAACAAACGAGGGTCTGTACGAATGGATGGTCATACCGTTTGGGTTAACAAACACACCGAGCACTTTCATGAGGCTAATGAATGAAGTCCTGCGGGAATTCATTGGCAAATTTGTGGTTGTATACCTGGATGATATACTGATCTTCAGTAAAACCAGGGAAGAACACTTGAGGCATTTATCCATAGTGATGAGAAGGCTACAGCAGGAGAAGCTGCTGATAAATTTAAAAAGTGCTCATTCATGCAGACAGAACTCATTTATTTGGGTTTTGTAATCTCGGTGAATGAATTGAAGATGGACCCTGAGAAGGTGAACGTAATCAGGAATTGGCCATCGCCGAGAAATGTTTTTGAGGTACAAAGCTTTCACGGTTTGACTAGCTTCTACAGGAAATTCATACGGAATTTTAGTGGAATTAGCGCCGCAATGATGGATACTGTGAAGAAGCGACATAAACTTTTTCAGTGGAAAGCTGGGGCTGAAAGGAGCTTGAATCTCCTGAAGCGAAAGATTACAGAGCAGCCAATTCTGGTGCTGCCAGATTTTCAGAAAACATTTCAGGTGAAATGTGATGCCAGCGGATATGCTGTTGGAGGGGTCTTCAGTCGGGATGAAAGACCTGTGGCATATTACAGTGAGAAGCTGGATGATGCGAAGTTGAAATACTCCACGTATGATAAAGAGTTCTATGCCATCATACAGGCGTTGAATAAGTGGAGACATTATTTGATACCCAAGGAATTCGTTTTGTACAGCGATAACCACTCATTGCAGTTCGTGACTCAACAGGAGAAGTTGAACCAGAAGCATGCAAAGTGGGTGGAGTACATGCAAAATTTCACATTCGTGATCAAGAACATTTTGGGGACTGCAAATAAAGTGGTAGATGCTTTGAGCAGAAAATGCTTGTTATTGCAGGAATTCAGGGTCAAGACTTTGGGTTTTGAGAATTTGAAAGATATGTATGCAAATGACGCAGACTTTGGTGAGGCATACGAGGCAGCCGAGAACCCAGTTCTCAGGGATAGGAGCCCGTGGATTGACTACCTGATCCAGGATGGATTGTTGTTCAAAGGCAATCAATTGTGCATTCCAGATTGCTCTATGAGAGAGAATTTGGTCAAGGAAAAGCACAGTGGAGGCTTAGCAGGTCATTTTGGGCACGAAAAAACATTCACCAAGCTGAGCGAATCGTACTTTTGGCAAGGCATGCTTGTATATGTAAAGAGGTTTGTTGACAGGTGTTGAATATGTCAACACGCGAAAGGCCGAAAACAGAACACAGGGTTCTATCAACCGTTTCCTATACCAGAGAGACCATGGGACGCCATTAGTATGGATTTTGTTCTGGGATTGCCAAGAACTCAGCGGGGAGTGGATTCCATTTTTGTAGTAGTGGACAGATTCTCGAAGATGGCACATTTCATTCCATGTCATAAGACCGGTGATGCAACCCACATTGCAAACTTATTTTTCAAAGAGATTGTGCGATTGCATGGATTGCCCAGGAGCATAGTCTCATATCGGGATACCAAGTTCATAGGTCACTTTTGGAGGATGCTATGGAAGAAGCTGGGGACTGACTTGGCATTCAGTTCTGCTTACCATCCACAGACAGACGGACAAACAGAGGTGGTCAACAGAAGCTTAGGAGATCTGTTGAGAAGTCTGGTGACAGAGCATCACACCAGTTGGGATCAGATATTACCATAGGCAGAGTTTGCGTACAATGATTCGGTGAATCGAAGTACAGGTAAGAGCCCGTTCCATATTTTGTATGGGACACAGCCGAGAGGAGTTTCTGAACTCAAGGAGTCAGAACAAGCTCAAACTAGCAGCGCAAGAGCTGAAGAGTTCGCTGAAGCAATGCAAGAACTTCACACATAGGTGAAGCAGCGACTGTAGAAATCGAACCAAGAGTATAAGCGCAGAGCCAATCAGAGGAAAAGACAACTTCAGTTTGAAGTTGGGGACATGGTTTTGGCACACTTGAGGAAAGAAAGGTTCCCGAGAGGAACATACAACAAGCTCAAGATGAAGAAAATCGAACCATGCAGAATCCTGAGGAAATTTGGCGAAAACGCTTATGAGCTTGAATTGCCAGAGGGCATCGGGATATCTTCGATTTTCAATATTTCAGATTTATACCCATGCACAGCTGAACAAGCAGACACTGGAACGGAGGAACTAGTGGTCCGATGGCAGAAGCAATTACCAGTTGCACATAAACCGTAGATGGAGTGCATACTGGATGAACGAGTTGGAAAGAAAACCAGGAGGAAGCAGTATCTTGAATACCTGGTGAAATGGAAGAACCACCCAGTGGAGGATGCCAGCTAGGAAATAGAAGCAACAATACAAAAGCATGGGTAGACTGTGCAGAAGCACATGAGCAGGAGCAGATGAGCAGGAGCCCATGAAATCTTTTGAGCCGAGGAGTATGATACAGGAGCATCCACACGAGCATATACAACTCATCAAGCAAGCCAACGCGAGGAGTAAGAAAGACAGCTGGGCAGCACTAGCGCAAATTTTGAAACACCTTAATATGAAGTGCCAAACATTAATATGTTGATGTGATGAAGCGCACTTGTACATTGTAAACGGACCTTGAGCGGATAAGCTCTCATCCTTAGGTAGCTGAGGCATTTATTAGATTTAATGAAGGTAGATAAAATAGTTAAATCTAGATTAGACCGTTTTACTTGCGTGAGGGAAAACGGAATATAGGCACCCTCCTTTGTATTATTGTATCGTTGTAGCATTAGCATTCATATGAGAGACAGGAGCAAACAGAGATTTGTGGAGAACACCCATGTACAGATTGAATTAATAGAGAAAGACTTTGATTCAACTCCATGGATGTGTTTGATCTCTTGGTGTTGTTGATATTATGATGTTGCATGCTTGCTTCCTTTTATGCCTACCTTTTATATGCTGCATATGTGATTGCATACCAAGTTTGAAACATGAGGGAATGAGGAAGTAAGTTTCAATTGTTTCTCTGCTTGAGCCGGGAGATTCCTGCATAGAGTGCAATTGAATACATCTGCATAGAGAGTGTTGATGAGGCTGGGCAGTTAAACTCTCATTCTCAATTCGCCCAGTAGTTTTTGCGTAGATAGGGTCGTGCAAGACGTGCGCAGGCTGGACGAGGTCTCGGAGTTGTGATTCTGAGCCAAGGCATTAATAGATAGCTGCTGCAGGAATGCGCAGGTTCGAGGAGGCTTCAACATTTGACATGGTTGAAGAATATCTGCAAGGAATGCGTACAGGGAGGTTTTGGGAGAAAGCCGTAAATTTTTGATGTGGGTGAGTGCACAGAATATGGGGACTTCAACACTTTGAATTTTGTTGAAGGTCGAGCGTAAGCAGTGTGCGTGAAGTCTTAGAAGGAGTTAGCGTGACAAATCTCAGGAGGGATAGTTTCCTTGCAAGTATTGTGGGAACATACCTCGGTGAAGTTCACACAGGACGAAGGTGGTGGAATAAAGGATTCGTTAAGAGGAAGAGAATCGATGACTTGAATTGTCATGGAGAATCACAAAGATCATGACTTGACTCGTGGGTCGGACTTATCGGGAGTTCGCGAGGGAAGACTCTTACTTGTCGTAAAAGGGAGATCGCGAGAACACGAGAAACGATGTCCCAGAAGTCTTGTGCATGGCGGGAGTCATAGTCGGGTGATGTAACAGGTGATCTCGGCACATTGGGTCTCGGGAGTCGAAGATTCCAGAGATTGGTCCCACGAGTGGTGAGGAAGTGCGAAGCGATATCGTGAGTTGGTCGGCATCTCGACGTTTCAGATCTCGGAGGTTGTGACCCGAATGTACAGTAACACGAGTCGCGAAGTCACGATACCGCGAGGTCCCGATACGCCGAAAGAAGTTCAACGTTGACTAGAGACATCGGGTCTCGGAGATCCGAGGACCATATATCCAGTTGTTGAACTCGCGAAGTCCCAAGAGCCGATCCTCCGATAATCCAGGAAGGGAGGATCGCGCAGGGGGAAGACTCGCCGTGGGTACAGAGGATCCCGAGAGGGGATTAGAAGAACCTTTGAGTTCTTCGGGCCAGGAGAAGAAGAAGGTCCTGGTGGGAGCGGTTCTTCGCCAGAGGGGCAGTTGCACCAAAACTAGATAGGGTGACTCAAATTTCTGATCGCAAAGCTCAATCACTAACTGAATTTATGCAACAGACTGACTGAATACACGCAGAAAATTTCAAGTTTTGGTGAGATGTATAATTAAATTGAAACAGTATGGGATTTGAACTACCTGATGACTCGACCTAGCTTGATTGGTATGTAAATTGGATTCATAACGATCTGTTGAACTCGAACTGTACTCGGAAATCACCACAAAAAACAAGATTATGGTCTCTGGATATGCGTTTGTTTGATGAAATCACGGGCTCAAGACTGTCACAATGACTCCCGGATTCAAATTGCTAATAAATGGAGATCAAATTAGATATTAATCAGGGTCATAATCGATCTGTGTCCTCGTGACTGGAGATAGTGAGGGGCTACATGACTAATCATTTATGTTAGTCGAGAAACACGCATGAGTTTCTGTGTCTTTGTCGAGCCTTAATTTTGAAATGACAAATGCAGTTAAAAGGACAACAGGGTATCAATCTTCATATAGATACAAAAATAACATGCATACCTTACCACCTCCATGGAATTTTGGTGGTTATGTCTTCATGATTGCGCCAACTGACAACTGGCTTGTGCGAAATCATGGGCTTTTCATTTTTCCTATTGAAATCTTTTCGGTAGTTAACTGAGCTTTTTCTTTTCCCTCTTAACTACCGAGAACGAAGGCTTTCAGTGGTTAATGAGCATGTTCCAGGCTCACCTAAACCACCAAAACCTGAGATTCTATCTTTTTCTTGACCAAACCAAATCAAAAGTTCTTTCTGAGTTTATTGACAAAAAGTAGACTCTCTAACCTACCTACAAAAATTTAGAAATAAATTTTGGACCACAATCTATCACCTACAAAGCAAAATCTCCATCAATTTATTTGAGGATATAACACTGGCTCCTATTGGGGATGAACGCCTCCCTGTGAGGCTTCAAGAACCACAGAACCAACACCTTTCCTGAAAAATAAAACTAAAAACTATATGCTAGTGTTTCCATTGGGCATGGAGTTATTCTGTAAAAATAAAGACTAAAACTAAAATTACAATGACCAGGCTTCACAGCCTTAGACAAAATAGAGTTTCAAAAATCGCCCGTTGACTAGGCCACTAAACATTTCTTCACCTCCCAGATTCTGCAGAATGAATGTGTTGTTGTGTTGTACTTGAGTTATCATGAAAAGGTCGTTCCACAAAGAATCAAACTTATTATGTTTTCCTTTATCCTGTCTGAGAGTGTCCCATTTCAGAACCCAGTCACCAACCTGAAAATTATCCACCTTTGCCTTTCTGTCAAAACTATCTTTGATCTTATTTTGATGAGCCTCTGATCTGTACACTAACTGTTCGCAGGCCTACTGCAGTTCCACCAAATAAAGCATTCTTCTTACCATATCATTTGATTCGGTTTTCTCTTCCTGAAAGAATCTAGCCACTGGTAAAATTAACTGAACAGGAAAAATGGCATCAGTCCCATAGACCAATTTGAATGGAGAGGTTCCTATGGACTTTTTGATAGTTACTCTGTCTGCCCATAGAGAAAAATTTTGTTTAGAATCCCAATTCTTTTTGTTCTCCTCTAACAGTTTTCTGATGATTTTGATTAAGCTCTTATTGGATGATTCGGCCAAGCCATTACCTTGAGGGTAGTAGGGGGTCAAATGTACCAACTGGATGCCCATTGATTCACACATGTCGACCAATGCCTCTGCTTTGAACGTTGTTTCATTATCTGTTACCAGCCTTTTGGGACTGTCGAATTTGCTCAAGATATTTTCATAAAGAAACTTCATGACAACCTGGTGAGTGGCATTCCTCGTGGGAAATGCCTCTATCCATTTTGCAAAATAATCTGTGGCTACTAAGATCCACTTATTTTGACCACTAGACGAAGGATTTATCTCACCTATAAAATCTAAACCCCACTGTTGAAAAGGGCCATTCACTGCTATAGGTCTCAGGGGCAAGGATTTAGCTGTTGTTTTCTTGTGAATCTTTGACATTTATCACAAGTTTTGATGAAGGCACACACATCTGAGAAAAGAAAAGGCCAATAGTATCCAGCCCTTAGAATTTTATGAACTGTGGTCTTCCAGTAATGATGACCTCCATAAACACTTGAATGAAATTGATGTATAACTTCTACTAACTCTTCTTTGTCTAACATCTGAGTAGTAAACCAACAGGGTCTTTCCAATATAACAGATTATTGTAAATGCAAAATTTGATGGCTTTGAGCTTAAGGGATCGGGCTTGAGTCATGCTGAGTTCAGAAGGATCCTCTAGTTTTGGTAAAAAATGTATAATACCTGAGTACCATTCACAAGAAGACAAATGCTCTGCCACCTGTTGATTATTATGTTTCCCTTCTGCTGCCACCTCTGTCTGCAAATTCGCTGAATTTTCCCCTATGAAATTTATGTCTAGCAGCTCATGGTTTTCCTTCGTTAAAAGATTAGCAAGGCCTTGGCCTTTTACCAATTTGGTGGGCTTCACTTCAATGTTGAAGTCAATCAAATTTTCAATCCATTTAGCTCTCTTTCCTTCAATATCAGGCTGAGTCAAAACATCTTTCACGGAGGGTGAAGGAACATATGCAATGACTTTTGAGTGGAGCATATAAATTCTGAAAACTTTTAAAGATTTTATGAGAGCATAGTCTTGTTTTTCAATAGGATCATACCTTAGTTCAACATCTCTGAGTGTTTTTCTGAAGAAATAAACTGGGTGATCCATATTGTCATCATCTTTCTGTAGCAGAACTGCTGCCACTGTGTCATAAGAAGCAAAGGAAAAAATGTAGAAAATCTTGTTGTAAACTGGACTGATCAGAGTCAGGGATTCCATGATATACTATTTGATATCCTGAAATGAATTCCTTTCCTTGTCTATCCATTTTATCTCAGACCCCTTTTTCAACATACATGTTATGTGTTTTACTAGCTCGGCAAAATTTGGAACAAATCTTCTAGCAAAATTAATCTTACCGAGCAGCGATTGAATATCCTTTTTCAATCTTGGCAAGGACAACCTCTAAATTGCTTCCACCCGAGCTGGATCAATTTTCATGCCTTCTGCTGAGACAATGTGGCCTAAGAGCTTGTCTTTCCTAAGAGAAAAATGGGACTTTTTGGGATTCAATGAGATTCAAAACCGCCTGCACCTCATAAACACTCTTTTTAAATGCTTTAGATGCTCCTCATGACTGCTGGAATAAACTGTGATGTCATCAATATAGATGAGGACAAACTTGTCCTTCTCACCCACGAAAGCTATTTTCATGACCCTTTGAAATGTGGCCCTGGCATTCATTAATCTGAATGGAATTTTGGCGTATATAAAGGTACCCCAAGGAATAGTAAACGCAGTCTTCTCTTGGTCACCAGGATGGACAGAAATCTGGTTATAGCCAGAAAAACCATCTAGGAAAGACATAACAGTAGCCCCTGAAATTCTTTGTAGCAAATGTTCCATTTTAGGTAGGGGATAGTTGTCTTTCTTAGAGGATCTGTTTAGCTTTCTAAAGTCCACACATAACCTGACCTCACCATTTTTCTTTCTCACTATTACTAGATTTGCAATCCATTTAGAGTATCTCAAAGGGATTATGATCCTAGCATCAAAAAGATTTTTTATTTCTCTTTCAATCATAGGAAAAAGAAGAGGACTGATAGGTCTGAGCTTTTGTTTGAAAGGGATGGTGTCTTTTTCAAGAGGGATTGTTGGAAAATATTTAACAGAAAATGAATGGCATAAGTATAGGAAGAATGTACAGAGGATTGTTGGCATGTTTTACAGGCAGCGTATGTTTGTCATTGATGGCAAGTACAATAGTGATGATGGCTTGAGTACAACAGCGATGATCATCGGTGTAGTAAGAATCGGGGAAGAGCAACAACCGTGTTTGTTGGATCCCTTCCTTTATTCCCGATGGTTGTCAGATATGAATAAGAGCATGCTGAAGAGGTAGGTCCGTAAGGGTTGAGAAGCATTTCTGTTCGTTGGATCCCTTTCAAATTCACGATAGAACGAGGGTTGTCGGATCTGAATGTAGACAAGAAGACCGCACTGAAGAGGAGGATAGATCTTAGATGTTAGATCCAAGCATAGGACCCGACCATCATTGGATCAAGGAGAACCTGCGCACTTTTTAAAATACAAGGAGAAGTGGGCGTACAAAATTTCAAAAGAAGAAAGACCGTCCATTTACGGGTAGAACACGTGGGGATAGATCGTCAGTTCCTTGACTGGAGAGTCAAAGGAACGATGTTCCCTAACCTCTCGAAATTGCGATATGCGAAATCGAAATTTAATCTCAGCCGTCAGATTAAGGTTGAAGCTAGACCGTTGATTCCAGTCCATATCAGAGTTTCGCGAATCGCGACATGGAGAGACAGAAAACAATGCAACAAGAATGCCGAATTCGCGATATGAAAAATCATGACTTAATCGCAGCTATTGAATCAAGATCAGATCTGGACTGTCGATCCAACTCCATATTGGAGTTTCACGAATCGTGACATGGAGAGACAAAAAACAATGCAATAAGAATGCTGAAATCGCGATATGCGAATTCGTGATTTAATCGCAGCCATTGAATCAAAATTGAATCTGGACTGTTGATCCAAGTTTATTTCATTCTTTCGAGGATCGATTGTTGGATATGTCAAAGAATATTAACATCAAGAATCCCAATATTGTGATATGCGAAATCATGACGTAATTGCAACCGTCAGATCAAGATGTGATCTGGACCGTTTATACGACTCAATTACGGAGTTTCGTGGATTGGGACTTTGAAGTGACAAAAACACTGAACGCCAAGAGTCTCGAAATCATGATGTGTGAAATCTCGACTGAATATGAACCATCAGATCAAGATGTGATCTGGACCGTTGATCTGACTTCTTTACGGAGTTTCGTGGATCAGGATTTGTAAGTGACAAGAACATAGAAGATCAGGAATGTCGAAATAGCGATATGTGAAATCGCGGAATGATCTGAACCATCAGATCAAGTGTTGATCGGAGGGTTACTGTTCTCTCTCACAGTGAACTCCTCAGTTTTGAATCTGCTAGCGAAACAGACTCATGATTGTCGATTAGTTGGTGTTTCAGTTGCTCAGACAATTGTCTTTCTTTTGCCTAAGGAGATGGGAATTTGAACCGCCGTGTGTGTGTATAAAAGAAAATGAGACAGACAACGTGAGGTTGGTTGTTCTACATGAGAAATGAATAAAACAGTAAGAAAGGGAAAATTAGAGTGCACAAAGTGAGATGGAGTATATGCACAGTGTGAGATGAAACTCAGGGAAGCATAACTGATGATGAAGAAAACTTGAAGCTAAGCCGAATGGTAGAAGAAGTTGATGCAGAGCAGACTTGCTGAACAGACAGAGGAAGAAATGAATTGCAGAACAGTTAGAATATGACCAGATTTACAGAATAAAGAAAGATTGGTAAGAATTGATTTATTTGTATAGTTGAATGTTTATTTTTTCATTTATGTTATTGGGGGGTTGGGAGGTGCTCGGGAGGACTGTTTTCCTCAGTGGTTCAAGTGAGAAATTGAACATAGGAAGTTGTAGCTTCCATCTGGTTGCATCCAGAGAAACCAGAGTGGTAGGGTGGTGCAAGGGAGAAAAAGTGTTCTCTGTTATACAGGTTGGAGCCTGTGTAACTAGAAGTTGGTACTTCCATCTAGTTGGTGCTGGAGCATTAAGGGAGTTGGTTCTTTTTTCTAGTGGGTGCTAGAGAAACCAGAGAGTTGGTGCTCTCAAACAAGTTGCATCTTGTAAAACAGAGGTAGAAGCCTCACATTGAGTTGGTGCTCAATTATAGATGATGTACAGAACTTAAAAGACTACCTATCATTTCGAAGAAGAAGAGGTTTTCTCCCTTTATGGGTTTCCTTGTGAAAACCTGTCTCTGCGTATACCTTATGTGTGATTGATTCTCTTTAATTTTATTGTCCATATGCTGTATATTTTTTATGATCATTTGAAGAAAGATTGATAATGTTTTAATAGACTTAACATTGTTTAATCTCAATTACAACTAATTCACCCCCCCCCTCTAAGTTGTTTTAGTAATTTCAACAATTGGTATCAGAGTGGGTTCCTTTTATTCAAAGGTAGATATGCAAGCTTAAACATGACAAGTCATGAAGGGACTTCAACCTCTAAGCCACCTCTGTTTGATGGAACAAATTTTCCCTTCTGGAAGATTAGAATGAGAACATACTTAATGGCCTTGGGTGCTGATGTTTGGGATGTAGTAGAGACTATATATACAAAGCTTGTTGTGCTAGCCTCGAAGGATGATAAGTCAGAGTTTAGTTTTAATGCTAAGGGGATGAATTCTATCTTGAATGGACTTGATGAAGTTGAGTTTGTAAAGGTGATGCATCTTGATACTGCCAAAGCAATGTGGGATAAACTTATTAGCAATTATGAAGGAAATGAGAAAGTAAAAGATGCCAAACTTCAAACATACAGATTGAAATTTGAACAACTAAAGATGAATGAATATGAAACAATTAGCAAGTATTTTTTAAGAGTTGAATAACTTGTAAATGCCATGAAGGGTCTAGGTGAGAAATTTGATGACTCACTCTTAGTTCAGAAAATTTTAAGATCTCTGCCTGATAAATTTAATCCAAAAGTCTCTGCAATAGAAGAATTAAATGATCTTAAAACTTTGTCTATTGATCAACTTCTAGGAACTCTAACTGCATATGAAATGAGAATTAACAAAGATAAATCGAGTACTAGGGAAGATTCTTTTAAAGAAGACAAGAATACTGATTCAGAATTATATGATATTGAGGAAAAATTAGTGAGAAGGTTAAAGAAAGGGTCAGGAAAATATCAAGGGAAGTTTCCCTTCAAAAGCTTTAACTGTGGTAAGATAGGTCATTTTGCATCTAAGTGTCCCCATTAGAAAAAGGACCAGAACTCTAATGATGAAAAGAAGTACAAATACAAGAAATATAATAAGAAGAAAAGATTGGTTGCAAATAATGACAATTCCTCAGAAGACACCGATAGTGACTCATCCTATGAAGATAAGGCAAATGAATTCATGCTTATGGCCAAGGAGGATCATGATAATAAAATCACAGGCAGTGATAATAATGATGAAGAAGATGTGGTTGATTTGGCAGGAGAACTGATCAGTGCACTGGAAGAAATTGATAGACTCAGAACTAAGAACATAAAGCAAATACAATTGTTGACACAGTTCCAGAAAGACAGTAAAACCCCTGATGAAGACTTTGCTCTGCTAAAAGTGGAATTAGAAGAGGAAAAGAAAATAGAAGACATACTGAAACAATAATTGTCAGAGAAGAAAGTCAAGAATGAAGCCTTAGAAGAAGAGATAGTAAAAACTAGAAAAGAAATGGAGAAATTTAAAGGATTGTATCATCAAAATCTGCCAAGTATTAAAGCCTCAAAAGAATTAACCTCCATTCTAAATCAGCAAAGAAATTCAAATTTGAAAGATGAATTGTGATATGAAGAAGGATCAAGTAGTGATCATACAAGTAATACAGAATCTATCAAGTTTTTCAAATCCTTAGACATTGACAATAGTCACTCTGCAGAAACAAAGAAGGAAAATCAGCCACCAAGAAGAAATGAAAGAAAAAGCCCCAGAACCGAATTTGTAGACCAGAAAGATTATTGGCATGACAGAAGTCAACCTTCTCAAAGAAGATAGATTTTTTGAAGGTACAAAGATTTTTTCTATGGTTATTGTTTCCTCTGCTCTAATTTTGGTCACAAAGCTATAAACTGTTCTTTAAGATTTAGATATGAACAATCAAGATATTCAATGAATAACTATCTTCCACAACAAATATTGAGACAGCCAAGCAACAAACAATCACAGATTATAAATCATGTGATGACTGGGAGAAGGACACAGGTGAAACACACCAACATATATGTGCATAACAACTGTTATGATCTATTATTCAGTGAACTAGAATGTTACAACTGTCATAATTATGGTCATAAAGCTGCAGATTGTTACTTAAGGAAATACAATTCAGATTCGATCTCCACTACTGAAAATGTCAAAGTCTGGAAGAAGAAAGTAGACGACAACTGTGGACTAGTGCTATCAGCCCAAAGGAAAAAGAATCCTTGGTATATTGACAGTGGATGCTCCAAACACATGATTGGAGACAAAAGTAAGCTTCTAACTCTAAGTGATAGCAAATCAGGGAATGTAACTTTTGGAAATGATGCACCTGGAAAGATAAAAGGTAAAGGAATTGTAAATTTGTGTAACGGAAAAATAAAATCTCAAGATGTGTTGCTTGTAGAATATTTGAAACATAATCTGCTTAGTGTCAGTCAAGTCTGTGACCGATGGTATGAAGTTGTATTTACCTCTAAAGACTGTAGAATAAAAACTGTGGATTCAGGTCAGCTAGTTGCAAAAGGTATAAGAACAGAAAACAATGTCTATGTTCTAAAAGAAGAAGAAGAAGAATGCCACTTAAGAAAATATGAAGAAAGTTGGCTGTGGCATAGGAGACTTGGTCATCTAAATTTTGATCACATAATCAAACTCAGAAACAATGGGGCAGTAAAATATCTTCCGAAGATATCAAAGCCATATGACTCTGTTTGTAAATCCTATCAGTTAGGAAAGCTTACTCGCACTCAGTTCAAATCTAAAAACTTTCTCTCAACAGAAAAACCTCTCCAGTTAGTACATATGGATCTTTGTGGTCCATCAAGGAAAGAAGGGACATGAAAATAAAATCATTTTATGTTTATTATTGATGATTATTCTACACTAACTTGGGTTTCCTTTCTGAAAGAAAAATCTGAAGCAATTGAAAAATTCAAAGTATTTAAGGCTATGACTGAGAATCAAACAAGGAAAAGATTAAAGGCAGTAAGGTCTGATAGAGGAGGAGAGTTCAGTTCATAGAACTTCAAAGAGTTTTGCAATAAGCATGGGATCAAAAGAGAGTACACAATTCCAAGGACTCCACAGCAAAATGGAATTGTTGAGAGGCAGAATAGGTCAGTCCAACAAATGGCAAGATCAATGATGAATGAAAGTAACATACCTCACACATATTGGGTGGAAGCAATTCATACAGCTGTTCATGTCCTTAACAAAGCTCATCCCAGACCACACAGTGACAAGACCCCTTATGAACTTTGGTTTGGAAGACCTGCTTCAATCAAGCATTTTAAATTTTTCGGGAGTAAATGTTATATCAAGAACAATGATGAAGATATTGGCAAATATGATGACCGGGCTGATGAAGGTATCTTCTTGGGTTATGCTACAAATAGTAAAGGGTACAGGTGCTACAATAAGAGACTGCACAAACTAGTTGATTATATAGATATAAAAGTTGATGAAGAAATCCCAGTCAGAAATG
The DNA here is from genome assembly GCA_009831015.1 of Picea engelmannii. NCBI lineage: Eukaryota > Viridiplantae > Streptophyta > Pinopsida > Pinales > Pinaceae > Picea > Picea engelmannii. Next base: position 353,460 of record ML785166.1, read on the forward strand.
TAAGCAATGCCGAACCAAGAAAAGAAGATACAGTTGAAGATGAAGACGAACAGGTCCAAGGATTAGAAAGAGAAGAGTCTGGATCAGATGAAGATACGAATATTCAAACTAACATAAATAAGAAAAAAGAAGCAAAATCACCTCACAGAATTATTAGAAAGAATCATCCTGAAAATAAGATAATTGGGGATATAAATGAAGGAGTTCAGACAAGAAGGAAATTGATTAAAGACTCAAAACAATCTCATGTTGCCTTCTTATCCATGACTGACCCTGGAAATTTTGAGGAAGCTAGCCAGGAAGATAACTGGATTAGAGCAATGAATGAAGATCTTGATCAGATTGAGAAGAATAATACTTGGGAGCTTGTACCTAGACCTGAAGATAAGAATGTAATAGGTTCCAAATGGGTGTTCAAGAATAAAATGAATGAAAAAGGACAAGTTGTTAGAAATAAAGCTAGATTGGTCTGTAAGGGATATGCACAAGTTGAAGGTCGGGACATTGATGAAACTTTTGCCCCAGTGGCAAGATTGGAAGCTATCATAATATTTCTTGCTTATTCATGTCATAAGAACTTCAAAGTTTATCAGATGGATGTTAAGTCAGCATTTCTTAATGGAGATCTAGAGGAAGAAGTATATATGGAGCAACCTAAAGGATTCTCATTGACAAATAATCCTAATTATGTTTGTAAGTTGAAGAAGGCCCTATATGGACTAAAAAAAGCACCACAAGCTTGGTATTATAGACTGGACAAATTTCTACAAGAAAAAGGGTTCAAGAAAGGTAATGTTGACAGTAACCTTTACATTAAGTCTGAAGGTGATAATTTACTAGTTGTTTTTGTTTATGTAGATGATATTATTTTTGGTTGTACTAATGAATCATCCGTCCAGTGGTTTTCTAATTCTATGCAAACAGAATTTGAAATGTCCATGATAGGAGAACTGTCATATTTTCTTGGCCTACAAGTAAAACAAAGTTCTGCAGGAATTTTATTTCTCAAGAAAAATATTTGAAAGAGATGTTGAAGAAATTTTAGATGGAAGATTCCTCTACAGTTAGCACACCTATGGTGGTTGGTTGCAAGCTGAGTAAAGATGATAACTCACCTGATGTTGATCAAAGGACATATTGATCTATGATAGGCAGTCTTCTGTACATCACAACATCTCATCTTGATATAATGGAAGCTGTTGGAATGGTAGGTCGATTTCAGTCTACTCCTAAACAAAGTCATTTGGTAGCTGTCAAAAGGATATTTAAATACTTGAAGCAAACAATGACTTATGGTCTATGGTATCCTAGAAATCAGAATTTCCAGTTAACTGCTTATTCAGATGTAGACTAGGCAAACTGTGTTGATGAGAGAAAAAGCAACAATGGAGGGGCATTCTTTTTGGGTGACTCATTAGTTGCATGGATTAGTAAAAAGCAAGGATCCATTTCATTATCCACTACAGAGGAAGAATACATCGCTGCTGCTACTTGGTGCACACAAATTTTATGGATGATACAAACTCTTGCAGATCTAAAGGTAACATACATTGATCCTATTCCAATTCATTGTGATAACACCAGTGCCATTAGTGTCTCCAAGAATCGTGTTCTTCATTCCAAGACCAAGCATATTCCAATAAAGTACCATTTTCTTAGAGAACAAGTGACAAAAAGAATTGTTCAGCTGAATTATATTCCTTCCAAAGAATAGATTGTTGATATCTTTACTAAACCATTAGCAACGACCCCATTTGGATATCTTCGTCAAAAATTGGGGGTCATAATTTCTTGTGTCTAATCTGTTCACCTGGTCAAGGGGAGTACTTATTGAATATCTGGTGTATTTCCAAGATGCTTATAGTCGACAGGGGGAGTATGTTTTGCAACAAGATCAGGGGAAGATTGTTTCTTTTTTGACATCGATGTCAAAGGGGGAGAAAAGATTTTAGGAGGAGAATCGAGTCCGAATGCAGGTCGGTGCTTGTATTGCCATCAATGCCAAAGGGGGAGATTGTTGGCAAATATTTAACAGACAAAAAATGGCATAAGTACAGGAAGAATGTATAGAGGATTGTTGGCATGTTTTACGGGCATTATATGTTTGTCATTGATGGCAAGTATAGTAGTGATGATGGCTTGAGTACAACATCAATGATCATCAGTGCAGTAAGAATCGAGGAAGAGAAACAACCGTGTTTGTTGGATCCCTTCCTGAATTCTCGATGGCTGTTAGATCTGAATAAGAGCATGCTGAAGAGGTAGGCCCGTAAGGGTTGAGAAGCATTTATGTTCATTGGATCCATTTCAAATTCTCTATAGAACGAGGGTCGTCAGATCTGAATGTGGACAAGAAGAGCGCACTGAAGAGGAGGACAGATATCAGACGTTAGATCCAAGCGCAGGACCCGACCATCGTTAGATCAAGGAGAACCTGCATGCTTTTTAAAATACAAGGAGAAGTGGGCGTACAAAATTCCGAAAGAAGGAGAACCGCCCATTTATGGGTAGAACACGTGGGGATAGATCATCATTTTGCTGACTGGAGAGTCAAAGGAATGATGTTCCCTAACCTCTCGAAATCGTGATATGTGAAATCGCAATTTAATATCAGCTGTCAGATTAAGGTTGAATCTGGACTGTTGATTTCAGTCCATATCAAAGTTTCGTGAATTGCGACATGGAGAGACAGAAAACAATAAAACAAGAATGTCGAATTCATGATATGCAAAATTGTGACTTAATCGCAGTCCTTGAATCAAGATTAGATCTGGACCGTTGATCCAACTCCATATCGGAGTTTCATGAATCGCAACATGGAGAGATAGAAAAGAATGAAACAAGAATGTCGAAATCGGGATATGCGAATTCGCGATTTAATCGCAGCCATTGAATCAAGATTGAATCTGGATCGTTGATCCAAGTCTATTTCGGTGTCTCTAGGATTGAGTGTTGGAGATGTCAAAGAATATTAACATCAAGAATATCGACATCGCGATATGTGAAATCGCGACGTAATTGCAACCGTCAGATCAAGATGTGATCTTGACCGTTGATATGACTCAATTACAGAGTTTCATGGATCGGGACTTTGAATTGACCAAAACACTGAACACCAAGACTGTTGAAATCGCGATGAGTGAAATATCTACTAAATTTGAATCGTCAGATCAAGATGTGATCTGGACCGTTGATCTGACGTCTTTACGGAGTTTCGTGGATCGAGATTTGTAAGTGACAAGAACGTTGAACATCAGGAATGTCGAAATAGCGATATGTGAAATCGCGGAATGATCTGAACCATCAGATCAAGTGTTGATCAGAGGGTTACTGTTCTCTCTCACAGTTAACTCCTCAGTTTCGAATCTGTTAGCGAAACAGACTCATGATTGTCGATTAGTTGGCATTTCATTTGCTCAGATAGTTGTCTTTCTTTTGCTTAAGGAGATGGGAAGTTGAACCGTCGTGCATGTGTATAAAAGAAAATGAGACAGACAGCGTGAGGTTGGTTGTTCTGCATGAGAAATGAATAAAACAGTAGGAAAGGGAAAATTAGAGTGCGCAGAGTGAGATGGAGTAGATGCACAGTGTGAGATGAAACTCAGGGAAGAGTAACTGATGATGAAGAAAACTTGAACTGAGCAGAATGACAGAAGAAGTTGATGTAGAGCAGACCTTCTGAATAGACAGAGGAAGAAATGAATTGCAGAACAGTTAGAATATGACCAGATTTACAGAACAAAGAAAGATTGGTAAGAATTGATTTATCTGTATATTTGAATGTTTATTTGTTCATTTATGTTATAAGGAGGTTGGGAGGTTCTTGGGAGGACTGTTGTCCTCAGTGGTTCAAGTGAGAACTTGAACACATGAAGTTGTAGCTTCCATCTGGTTGCAGCCAGAGAAACTAGGGTGGTAGGGTGGTGCAAGGGAGAACAAGTGTTCATTTTTATATAGGTTGGAGCTTGTGTAACTAGAAGTTGGTACTTCCATCCAGTTGGTGCTGGAACATTAAGGGAGTTGTTGTTTCCTTCTAGTGGGTGCTACATAAACTAAAGAGTTGGTGCTCTCAAACAAGTTACATCTTGTAAAACAGAGGCAACAACCTCACATTGAGTTGGTGCTCAATTATAGATGATGTACATAACTTAAAAGACTGCCTATCATTTCAAAGAAGAAGAGGTTTTCTCTCTTTATGGGTTTCCTCGTGAAAATATGTATCTGTGTATACCTTATGTGTGACTGATGCTCTTTAATTTTACTGTCCATATGATGTATATTGCTGATGATCAGTTGAAGAAAGATTAATAATGTTTTAATAGACTTAACATTGTTTAAGCTCAATTACAACTGATTCACCCCCCCCTCTCAGTTGCTTTAGTAATTTCAACAGGGATCTTATGTTGAATGATATCAGGGTCATAAGTCTTCAGATCACTATATTTCCAAGAAAAAAATCAAAATTTTTTTTCAAAATGCTGCAATATTCAGACTTCTGATCAGCAGTCAATTCAGAGGACCGATTTATGAATTTAGGCTGTCTTTCGCTCCCTATGTTGTGCTCATGAACAACAGGCTCTTTCTCCTTTTTATCTAGTTTGTAGGGGACATCGTTGTGATCAAATATCTTTTCTATAGGTACCAAACCTCGAGGTATATAATTGTTAGGTAGCTGAACAATATCATGCTAACCCAATTTTTGTTTTAGTTTAGGCTTTTGGGATTCCTCTACATTTAGATTCTGCTGGTCAATGTGCATATCAGAAAAATCATCTACCACCTGAAGAAATCTATTAAGTTCATCATCATCTTCAAAAAAATTCTAGTATTTAATATTGTCGGGCAAAGATGGCCTATATTTGACTTGGATTTCATAATTGAGCCTGGGGGGCATGGGAGGAATAAACAATCTGGCTGAAATAGCAAGGGAATCTGCAAGATGATTCATATCTCTGGGTATATAAGAAATCTCAAAAATGGAAAAAGAATCTCTAATTTTTCATACCTCACCCCTGTAGGTTTTCAATCTGACATGCTTTGCTTGGAAAGTACCGTTTACTTGTTGTATGATGAGATCCACATCTCCGAACACCTTTAACCCTTTTATCCCCATCTCCTTAGTTGAATTTAATCCCAACAGCAAGGCCTCATACTCTGCTATGTTGTTACTAGTTTTGAAATCGAGCTTAAAAGACAAATGTATAGTCTCCTTCGAAGGACATATCAAAACTATCCCTGCACCTGTTGAATCTTTGGTACTGGCCCCATCAAAATACATAGTCCAAACTAGAACACCCTTATCATCAGTTTGCTATTCAGTGGGCTTCACAATATGCAAAGGAGTTGATTGAGAATCGTCTATTTGAAGAATGCACGAGCCAAAATCGATGTCTACCGCATAAATTGGATGATTTACAGAATTTTTTGCATCGCTGATGATGTAGGCAAGTTGATTCTCTCTGTAAAGTCTTTTTATCTCTCCTCCAAACACCGGGATCATAGCATACGAAAGATCCATGTGCAAATTACCTACTAACCTTTTTCTCAATCGACGTGACAAGAGGAGTACGAACTTGGGTGGGATATCAACAACCACGACATCCATTACCATGATTCTCATTGGCAATTGGGCAAGGTTTATAACAAGGTCTTTTATGAGGCCAAGGCATCTGACTGTCCTAGAGTCAAAAGAGAAGAGATCATGATATGGTTTGGCGACGTCAAGCCCAAGCTCATCCATCACTTCTTTGGGCATAAGATTATGTGATGCTCCTGAGTCAAGCAAGCAATTATGGAGGATCTTATCATGAACATTTAGGGATATATAGAATGGTGGACAATAATCATCTTGGTCTTCTATCATAGGCCCTATAGTCACTGTTGGATTGTCATCTTGTAGGTTTACAAAATCAACAAATGAAGAGTTCTCTGGTTCAAGGGACTTCAGGATGGCAGACTTGAAAATATCATTCATCATGAGTTCGGTCAATGGCATAGGTATTTTTACTTTTTGAATTTCTGATTCGAAATTAAAAGAATATGCTGATTTGCCAGAAGTTTTTACCTCGTTGGAAGGAGATTTGAGAATGACTTGCTCCTTGGCTAGGGGTTGTGATTTCTTCTACTTTTGTTTTACAGGAGTGTAGGTCTATTTTACAGGAGCAGTAGACTGCTTGGCAGCAACTTCTTTCTTCTTCACAGTAGCAACGAGTAATGGTTTAGGGGCAACATTTTTGGATCTCAAATTATAACCTCGTTGATCATCTGTATGATAGATAGATTCTTCAATGCTTGCCTCATGAATTTCCTAATCCATCAGGGCTTCTTCATAATCTACTTGTGTCAAAAAGGTGGAATCATTTTCGTCACCAAAACAATTTATGTCATCTTCTTATTCAACTTCATCATGAGGCATCTGTTGTTCTTATTCTAGCATTGCATTTTGAAAAGGGGGTCTGATTCTCTGATCATCATCTGCATTCTTGTCTCTCTGAAGGATCTGGACTTGTTGATTGTTCCTTCTGTAAGGGAAAGTATTCAAATTTCTAGGGACAAAAGAATTTGGTTCTTTTGTCCTTGTTGGTTTCTAATTCTGGATCTTCAATTTTGACATTTCATATGTCAAGTTGTCCAAAATCTTGGCCATCTTTTCCATTTTACTATTAGAAGAAGAAGGGGGATGAACAAAAGACTTCTTTCTCTCAACCTTTCCTTTGAGCTTCTGAGATGCGATAATATTTGATTCGAATTAGAGGGTAGCATCTTGCATTAAAGCAAGTGTGGCTGATCTTTTTTCTTTGAGGATTAGACAAAAATATGGATCAAAATCAACAGAGAATGTGATCTTTGCCGATGCGTCACTTGGTTCGATCTCTGTAGGGATATTGCCAAACATTCTATTAAATCTTTTGATGAAGTCTGAGACCAACTCCCCGTCTTCTCTTCTTAAGTTTCCAAATTCGGAAATGTAATATAGTAGATCTCTTCTTTCGCCCCAATGTTTTAAGAACACCTCATCTAGTTGCTCAATACCTATGACTGAATTTTCCGGTAGCTCTTTGAACCACTTTCGGGCTTGGCCATCCAAACTCTGCACAAAAACTTTGGTCCACACATCTTCTTTTGAAATGTTAATATTTTCAGCATATGCATAAAAAGATTCTATATGTTCTTCAGCAGTATAATCCCCTGCTCTGGTAAAATTTGGCATATATTTCTGATAATCTCCGGTTGGCATGGTAGATAAGGGATTCAAGGGAAAGACAAGTGGAGCATACCTATTTGCTAAAATCTGTTCCATCTTGGTTAAAGGGACAACCATGGTAGTCTTGGGGGTTGATACAAAAGAAGAATTTGCAGGGGATGAAGGTTGATATGGGATGGCTGATTTTAAATAAAATGGTTGTCTCACTTCACTTTGAGCAAAATTTTCAGAGATGGGTGAAAAATAAGAGGCCTTGTAAAAATGACCAAGCAACAAGGCTAATCTTTCTTCTCTCTTACAGGAAAGATCATGTAAAATATCTTCAAGAACAAGCAGATTAGTATGAGTGTAGAAAACACCCTCTGTAGGCTTGGTGGGTGAGGAATTCAAAGAAGAAGAAGAAGAGGTTTCTTTTTGTTGAGGGGATCCTGTAATTACCTCTTTAAGGTTGGATGAAATATCATGCTCAAAAACAGAGTCTGTAACATTAGAGGAAAGTAAAGGTTCCTCTACCTTCAATAGTTCAGATAAAATTTCAATTTCTTGAGAACTATGAGTTTCAGCAGGAGGGGATTCGACTAGAGGCCTTTTAGATATGAAAGAAAAAGTGTCGGTTTGAATACCTAGATTTGATGTCTTTGCAGATATGGAAACCTGTCTTTGTAAATATTTTCCCTTACTGATGATCTTCTTAGGGTCAGGAACTGGTGCTGCCAGTGGGCCTTCTTGGTTCGCCCTGGTGTGAGCTCTTTTCTGAGCCACTTCGTTTCAATGGAGTCGCCAGATAGATGGTTACAACCCAAATGATTTCCATCCTTTGTCTATCATCAAAGCTAGATCTATGTCATCTCTCAAGGAAACCGAGCTTCGATCTCCTCTCCCCGGCAATAGCGCCAATTTGTTATCACTCCAGGAAACTCTCCTAGGTTGTAAGTCAGAGATGCCTAGTAACTTAATCTTTTTGGAAACTATTTTCTGAACAATAGGTGTGGGTTTGGATCAAGTTGGATGACTGAATCACTCCTCACTCAAAACATGCATGAACACATTTAGATGGACAAGTCTTTCAACCACAAATGTTCAGAGAGTTTACGAGTAAATGGATGTGTGGAGAAATAACTATTATACCAATAGAATCATATATAAAACATATATTAATGGCCAATTACAATAATCACAGAAATACTTGCAAAGTTTAACTTATGAATGCAATGATAAGATGACAGTTATCGGGCATGAATAAGCATAACAACATGAATATAATATCTAGGTGCAAGTACAGAATAGGTAAGAAGATGAAATCTGAACAAGTTATGGCAAAAGAAGCTTGTATTACTTAATATGAAAACAAGAAGCTTGAGTACAAAATCTGAAACAGTCTCCAAAGTCAAACCACTGGCCCTTTGAAATGTGGCCCCAACATTTACTAAATTCCATTTGGATTAATGAATGTCGGGGCCACATTTCAAAGGGCCAGTGATTCGACTTTGGAGACTCTTTCATATTTTGTACTCAAGCTTCTCATTTTCATATTAAGTAATACAAGATTCTTTTGCCATAACTTGTTCAGATTTCATCTTCTTACCTATTTTGTACTTGCACATGGATATTATATTCATGCTATTATGCTTATTCATGCCCGATAACTGTCATCTTATCATTGCATTCATAAGTTAAAATTTGCAAGTATTTCTGTGATTATTCTAATTGGCCATTCATATATGTTTTATATATGATTTTGTTGGTATAATAGTTATTTCTCCACACATCCATTTACTCGTAAACTCTCTAAACATTTGTGGTTGAAATCATTGTCCATCTAAATGTGTTCATGCATGTTTTGAGTGAGCAGTGATTCAGTCATCCAACTTGATCCAAACCCACACCTATTATTGAGAAAATAGTTTCAAAAAAGATAAAGTTACCAGGCATCTCTGACTTATAGCCTAGGAGAGTTTCTTGGAGTGATAACACTTACATCCTAACACCATGATTCTACACTTGCGCCATACCTAAGTCTTAAACATAACAGGGTGCAATCAAATCCAACTTGGTGACTTGGCCCCAACATTAAATGAGTTTGTAGACTATGTTACAGGCGATGTTATGTCTGTATGTAATCACATTAACCATCTGGTTTAAACAATTAAGAGTGGTGTTGTACGTATTGGGTAGTTAGGTGATCGTGCCCAATGCAGGAACGCCATGTTCGTTTGATCACATGGCCCAGGTACTGTGAGAACCCTATCACCATTACTCTGCACTGCAAAGGATTCTAGGTGACTATTGTAACTTTTTCCCCTTTGGCTCTACGCATTTTGTGAAAAAATGCCCCAACGTTAAACCTGTATGCTTTCCTCTAGATGTATGATCGATCACATGGAGCGGGCTTGCTCTGTGTAAGGAAATAGGATGTGCACAACCTACTGGTCTTCTATCTGTATCAGGTAACCCCAAAATAATATTTGTTCCTTGTGTTCTTATGTAATAAGGAGTGGTTAGATTGTAATGGTAGTCATGTTCACAATCACCTCTATAATTGTCCCCTTTTGGCTATCGGATTTGAAGTTCTTTTCCTTATCTCTCACTTAATATCTGAATATTGTTTACATCCATGCTCTGTGTGGTATATCCACATTGGGTAAATCGTGGTGAATTACGATATGGTAGGGTTAGCATTTCTTGTGAGTGTAAACACCCTGTATTCATAGGATTCATTTGGGATCTGTCTGAAGCTTATACGGGGTGATTTAATCTTCTGGTTCAAGATTTGTTTCGTAAAAGATTTAAGTAAGGGTCCAATGGCATGTCGTTCTGTCATGACCTCGACCTTTTTTTAATCGTTTGTCCTTGTACTCTGGTTAAGTTGTTCACAGCATAACTATCACCAGAGATCCCGTGGTTAAATATTTCTCTGTGTTTCTACTATAACTCTTAATTTTCTTGTGGTTTTCATTGTATGTATAACTATTAATCTCTTTTTTTTCACATGATATATCTCCTGGATTTGTAAAAGGAAATTATGGGCATGAACCCCAAACTATCTGCTCTCTATCTGAGAGTTCACATACCGACAACTTACTGTAAGTTAAATCGCCCTAATTTTACACTGTGCATATTTGTAAAATTGTTCCTTGTGTATGTAGTAGGCTTTTTCTGACCTATGTGTGAAAAATTTGTAACTCTTCCTGTAAGACTTTCCTCTTAAATTCATTCACATTTCATGTACTTAAAAAGTAATCGTGAAAGTCATAAAACTTCCCTCGGTGTATAAATTCCACTAAAAAATTATATAGTATGTGTTTTTATATAGTATTAAACCCTAGTCCTCTCTTCTTGAATTTGTGTTTTAAAAATAGAAAAAATATATATTTCTTCTTCGTAAAATAAATAGTAAGTGAAATACCTCCAAAATCCCATCTAAAACCCCTATGTTGAATAGACTGTCTTCTACGGAAAAGGAAGTGATTCCAGTAAGTTCATAATGCGTATTTTAAAGTTACGTTTATACCTACGATTTTGTCTGAGTTATATATATAAATTTGTACGTATCATTTTTTTATTGAAAAGTGCTCCGCAAACTCTGTCTAAAGTCCCGAATTGGAAAGGATACGCCTCTGTGGAACATGCAACTTTACCGTGTGAATTTTAACACTTTGGTTATGTAAAATTACTAAATGTTTAGCATTGTTTTAAGTGCTTGTTTATATTCTGGTGCACCAAGGTATTTCTTACAGCTACAAAACTAATGATGGGGCCTTGTCTTCTTTTTTGATGGTACCCATTAACCATTCCTGGGTCCACTCCTCCCCTGGATTGTGGACAGAGCATCGCTCAAATGCCAGTGGAAACTGCTTCTATTCCAGCTTTAAGATAAGTATTATTTCATTTGCTTAATATTTATTTTCATTTGATTACTTAACACACACTTTACTGAATCTATCGATTTTCCCTTCCAGGATTAATCAATTCAAAGTAAACATATCAAGGCGATCACCTTGCTCAAAAAAGTAATCGAGTTCTGATTCCTGGCATTTAATTAAAATTTCTTAGGTTTTGTTTACTAGTGGTACAGGGTCTTTGCCTTAGGGTACTCTACTATAATAAACTCGAACCAAGGATTCCTCACTCTACAGATCATTGGTGACTTAATTATTAATGAACATACAAGTTATTGAAACCATTTGAACAAGTTTTTCAAGCATTGTAATAGTTGTTGTAGCTTGTAATTATAGACCACTGCAAATCTCTTCTTATAGGCTTATTGTAATATAAGAAGGATTGTTAATTGTATGCCTTTTGTATGATCTGATCAATGGTAAATACTTATATTCTCATGTAGGTCATGGATCGATAGAATCTTTCTTTGTATGAAAACAACATATGTTTACACAACTCCATGTAACTATACATGCATCTATATATATGTATTTACCTATAGATAGATATATAAGTCATAAAAAAATAACTATTCATTATAAAATTTCGTTTACATGAAACACATAAGAATATCTACATGTATATGTACAATATGGCTTTAGGTATAAACCACATCACTGGAACTCATCCTTCTACTAACAATGGTAAACAATATATGTTTATGCATCCAATCAATCATTTATATTTGCACTAACATCATATAAACCCATCACACCTCTAACAATTTGTAATCAACATAATTCTAACCAGAAAATAAGTAAAGGTTCTTATCTGAATAAAACTGATGTTGGAACAGAAATGGAACAGCCAAGTTCCACCCAACCATAGAATAGAACAACCAAATTACTTGCTCCGTTCACCCCCTAGCCTGACCATGAGTTAGTAAGGGAGAATTGAAATGATCCTCTTTTTCTACAGTCCTCCTTTCAAATCATAAAATTACCTTGCCTCAGACTAAATAGTGTTCATAATAGAAACTAATATTCTTTCTCCAACATACTAAGCAACGTCCTACCTCCTCCATATGTTGTATATCATGAGAATCTTGTGCCTAGATCTTTTTTCGTCCTTGGTAATTTTTGCAGCTTTACAAATCCCTGATTTTCAGGGGATTCTAGTGGTCAAATTCCTCATTTTCCACTTGTAAAAATCATCCCTGAGGTAACTCAAGTCTGTTCCCCACTCAGTTGTTTTCAACCTGGTTGTTCCATTTGTCTTCCAACAATTAATATATAAAAAGATTTTTCTTTTATATGTGTCACAATCAAAGAGTTAGTTGGGAAAATAAAATCTTTTCCCAACAGTCATAAATAATTAATTACAAATAGTCAAATTACAAATTTGGATTTTCCATCAATGGAAAAAATTTTCCAAATACGAATTTGCCAAAAATGAAAATTTATTCCTAAGTGCACACATACTTTAATAATTAATTACTTTTGGGGATATTACAATATGATTCATTTTGATGTCATGGGAACCTTCCTAAATCCCTCAATCATCAAATATCGGTATGTACTCACTTTTATCGATGACTACTCTCGCTTCACATGGGTGTATTTATTGACATTGAAATCACAAGGTTTTCAATATTTTAAAGAATTTAAAACACTCATTGAGAATCAATCTGAAGGAAGAATTAAGATCCTTCATAGTAATAATGGAGGTGATTATGTTAACAAATATATGCAACCACTTTTTTCCAAAGCGTCCATCGAGATCCAACATACAATGCCTTACACATCGCAGCAGAATGGTGTTTCCGAGAGAAAAAACCCAACACTGAAATAGATGGAATGTTGCACGCTAGATTCGAAATCATTGGCTCGGAAGATATGGGTTGAAGACATAAATTTTCAACATACATCCATAACCATGTTCTTAACAAATCATTGAAGGGAATCACACCTTTCGAAGCTTGGTGTGGTAAGAAACCAAAAGTCTCTCATTTCATAATTTTTGGTTGTCGTGCATAGGACCATATTCCATTTGATAAATGAAGGGTACTAGAGACTTAGAGTGTTGAATTCATATGTTTTCAATAAACTAAAGGTGTGAAATATTATAGGATTCTACAAACTTCTACATGCAGGTGTCCACTACATGCAGTTTTAGATCAATCTGCCGAGGAATTTTTGGATGAAATATTTGAAGAGGGGATTGATGCTCAATCAAGAACTTCATATAATGATGATGAGCATGTATTTGGATCCAATTAAAAGGTTTATGATTATTTCATGGATTCTCTTGATCCCCTACTAGTCTTAGCCAAAAATAAATTGCATGATGCTAGTGAACTAGTCGACAATCGGGTGGATTGGAGGAGGACTAGATCACAGTTTTTCAAAGCCCCCGATGCCTTGGCTTCCATAGAGAAGTTGCTTCCCATACATTTATATATGTCACTTTCTGCCGATCCACATTCATATACAGAGGCCATGAAAAACCCCATTATGGGAAGTTGTTATGGCATTGAGGAGTACAATGCTCTCATATAGAACCAAACCTAGGATTTGGTTCCACTTGCTAAAGGAAGAAATATTATTCGATGCAGATGGATATTTCAGAAAAAGGTGGATGAAAATGGTGAGATCAGTAAGTATAAATCTTGTATTTTTGCTAAAGTTTACTCTCAGGTACATGGAATTGATTAATCATAGGGGGAGAAACCCTCTACCATTGATGTCAAAGGGGGAGAGTAACTTCAAAGGAGAGAAGCATCATCACAGGGGAGTTTTTGTACGAAGTTGGTGTATTTCCGTAAATGACAAAGGGGAGATTGTGGAACATATTGTCATTGATTTTTTTTCATTGATGTAAATAGTCGATGTCATTATGATGTGATGATGAGTTTTTATGAAGAACATGTAGAGGAATCTACCAAAAATCTCATAATGGAAATTGAAAAAATGTGATCAAGATTGAAATCCCCACAGTAAAACTACAAAAGAATTGAGGAAGAATAATGTCCATTGATGTAGATTTTGGGACAAACTGGGACCGTCAAATCTGTGAGTTATAGAGGATAAACTTCGGATCAACATCTTATTAAGTCATGACCATCAGATCTTTGTAAGGGAATATCAATGGTAGGGAACCGTTGATGGATGCAAGGGTTGAAGCTAATGATCGCATAAGTTTCGGTTCCAAAATCCACATAGAACGTCAATTATCACCTACCAATAGATCTATGACTGACATCGGTTCCACTACCCTGGAGCCCCAGAGTCATGAATAGTCGAATACCTAAAGAGTGAAGATACTTTGTGCCTAAGCCCACGGTCCTAGATTTTGGATTTATGAAAATATATCAAGCAGAAAGTTCTAATACACAATCCAAAGAAATTTTCTTCGGAGAGTTGGAAGACTACAAAGGCCAGAGTCCTGAAGCTCTGAATCCCTGAAGTGAATGACAATTGTCCACTCAACTGCATATCAATTCATGGCCTTCTATTTGTTTGAAACCTCTGGACAAGCCAGGATCGTCGATCTACGGAAGAATGAATATCGATAGTCTGATCTACTTTGGAGAAATGCACTCCAAACGGATGAATTATTGCAATGGCCCAAAGTCCCCAAGGCTGAAATAAATCTGGACCATTTATATAAGACATGATCAAAGTCATTGTATGAAGGATTCATATGAACCTATGACTAGGAGGATAACATGTGCCATGTCAGGAGATCCATGTAAGCAATACCATGTCATCAAGGACACGTGGCATCCACTTGTTGAGTTCCAAGTCAATAGTGACATCAACAAGTTACATCACTCCGAGAGTTTGTCCTTTGGGGGAAATCAACAATTGCCTGAAGCATCGAAGCTCGAAGTGAATGCTAATGATTTATCTAAGATCCTACAGATTCTCACATGACCATTAGATCAAAATGTAGTGGAAATATGATGTAATCACTCCCATGTTGACCACTTCGGCTCTAACAAACTTCAGAGGAAATTGAAGCACCAATTACCTGGACATTTAAATCTCTGAAGCACCATAGTCCTAAAGTAAATAATGGTCATCCATATCAACCTTTTATTAATTCATAGCCGCTAAATTAAGCATTAAAAGGATAAGTAAGGATTGGATCTAGATTATTGATTTGGTTCTAGGAATCACGCCAACCATCGATTAACCCTTGTGAGAGGTAACCACTTCGGGGAATTGAAACTACAAAAGATTGGATGAGAGATACAATGCCCCAAGGACAAAGTCTATAGGACTAGGTTCCAGCCCCCGATCATGGGTTATGAACACATAAATCTATGTAGTGTTGGGAACGTTTCTTAAATTACTAAGCCTCTAGTTTACGCATATCTTCACATGTAAATGGTTTGAAGGAAGCACCTCTACAAAATTCAATTTCTACAATATTTGAAGAGACATGGAATCAAGTTAAAATAAGTCGATCCATACATGTGATCAATTTATGAAAATCACTCTCACTAATTAAAAATCCTCCACAATAATGTTTGAATAATAATAGAGATTATTGTTAATTTAAAATGAAGAGGTGTGATGGTCCAAAAAAAGGGACAACATACATCATAGATCACACCAGTTGGAATATTATATAAACAAAGAAGAATGATGAGAAGAAAGTGTCTTTGAAGTCCATATCAGAATATCAAAACAGAAGCAGAGTCCAAGAAGAAGAATTGATGATTCTTATGAAGTGAGGGTGGAAGGGAGGAGCACGGAAGGATTCATATCCTTTACTAAGTAAAGTGTAATTCAAGGGAGTTTGTGCTTCATGGGGTTGGTTCCCTAAATATGAGGCATTTGGTGCTTCCTGGTGTTAGCACAAGAATTTGTAGCTAGAAGAGGCCTGCCTTTGCTAAAGGTAGCTAAAAAATATTTACGGGCAGAACAAAGAAGCTACACTTCTCCTCATCTCCTTCAGCAACCAACATCAAGGTTAGAAATCCTTTCAAAATATCATCAGCTCTTAAAGAGGCTATTGAAGAACAGTCCCTACCAAAAGTCTCTATCCTACAGAAGAAGAAGGATAAGGGCCAAGGCATTGGAAATCTTGTGTCCCTTTTTGCAAGGATAAACAATTGATGAAACACTAAATATGCCACCTATACAAGCTTATAATACTTATTGTTCAGAGTTTTAGGTTTTCAGAAATAATTAATCCATTCAACAGTAGTAGCATAGACATTTCATAGTTCTATGGCACTATGGAATAGTCCATTTTTTATGTTCCACCAGTTTTCTACCTACAATGTTGTCGATTCGCCTAAAGCTAGTGGTACTGCCACTACCTGAAGTTGCTACCCATTCCGCACATGTCCAAGTCACGAAGTTTTTATGTATTTTAATGGTTCTACCTAAATTTTGACAGAACACATAGGTAGGTTCTTTGTAAATTTATACAGGAGACACAGACGGGCGCTACCTAAATTCACTACCTAAATCCTGACAGAAACCAAACTGTGCAAAGATGTTTCTGCCAGTTTTGAGTGACAAACGTAAAACTTGTACTATGAACAATTGAGAAGGTATTTTTGAAAACTAGAGGATTTTTTTGTTCATCACATACCAAATAACAAAAACCTCTCTCTGTTTTTCAAAATGTGTTATGGTTAGAGAGATATTTGACATAGAAGTGGTGTTGTGGAATCTGTTGCTGAAACTATGTTTTAAGACTGTTGAACTGACCTTTTTGACCAGTTGACTTCCGAAAGGATTTCCGGGTGAAATAAGATGAATTTTCAAAATATGAAGGAGGTTATTGTCAATAACGGGACCATGAACATTAATGACTTTTATTTTTCACACAGGTGTCATGGATTGAGAGATTCAAAAGAATATTTCAGCCCTATGTTTTTCAGTTTTCGTGATTTCCTATTGGAGACATATTTTTGTGACACTTGTTGCGGTCAGCTGGAGATGAATTTAAAGAAAATGAGAGAGTTTGTTCTTCATAACGAGCTTATATACAAAAACTATTCTCAGATTTTGCATAGTTGGTATGTTTTGAGAATTACAAGTGGATTTTGGAAGCCTATTTTTCAGAATTTTGCCTCCTGAAAAAGCAGGAAATTAGTTAAAACATGTCATTTTCTGTTTGTAGTTGTTTCTATTTTGGGAAAGGGGTTGGATTTCGAATTGGTGAGCTGGAAAGGAACTATATGACTATATATTTATTGTACAAGAGGGTAGGACGGTTGGACTCATGATCCAATATAAGAGAGACCCAAGAGGTATGTTGTAAGATTTTCAAGAAATGATAATGAGTTGCAGGGCATGAAAGCTTGATGTTTTCCTCAAATACCTATCTTAGTTTTTTATGTGAAATATCTCTGCTGATGAGTAAGAATTTTGATTAGATAGTGTATTCTCTATGTGTTATCATACTTCTTATATTTTCTTCTATTAGATGTGTTTTGGTTTATATAAGGATTGTATGAACAGACTTTATGTTGAGGATGTTGTGATAAGGATTATTACAAAAACTGCCACATACACATGTTTTTCATTTTGTGATGTTTTGAAAGGTCTTCTAACTATTACAGATTCTTCCTGTAGTGACTAAAAGAGGGTTGCTTTTCAATCTTAGCTACACTTTGTGTTTTTTTTAATTTCTTCATTCACACTTATTTGATCTTAGAACTGATCTAGGGCCTTATTCGACCTGATTTGTTGCCCATAGTATTTTAAGTCAAGATTGTTGTATTTCATGAACTCCGTGCCCAATGGATTCAATGCCTTCTTGATTAATTTTACCTCTAAAAGTTTCTTAAAACCCAAGTTATCCAATCAAGTCTTTTTATTTCTATGTTACCAAGCTTACTCTCATTTATAGTCTAGGAGTGACTCCTAGAGTGATAACATAAATGGTGTCGTTGTCGAGGACAGATTTTAGCATATTGAAGAGTTCCCTAGGAAGAACGACATAGATCCAACTCTTGATGGTAGACAAGAGAGGGATACATAAAATTGACTGTAATCATCTACCTGGTGACTCCACAATCAAAGACTCCACTAGGGATGATTGTGTTAACAGAAAGATGACCAGGTATCAGTTCATTAGTTTTCTACATGAACTTTTGCTATTCTTTATCAGCTCTTTCAGGATTTTCCCTTCACATGTCAAGATGATTATTTTTTGTTTTGTTTATTCCTATGATAATCAACCTACCTTCATATATCCAACCTTAGAAGAGGAAATCTTGCAGCCTTATGTTGTAGATGTTGATCCTATATCCTCATTACAACACGTTCCTAAATATGAGTTTTGCATTCAAGTTCCTCCCGAATCAGAGCATTCTTGTAACCTTCAGGAAATTAAGATTGATTCTAAACCTACTCAGACTTCAACACCTTTGGGAATTAATGATCAACCTTGTCATCAACCTATTAACCTTCATGATAATCCCATTCCCTTTCAAATTAAAATCAATATGAAGATGTTCAAGCCTTTAAGGCTTCCCTACCTCCTTCATCCTTACCCTCTTGACTACTTTGAATATCTTCCCTAGTTTTCTGGAGAGAATCAAATTTTAGCAGAGAGGCACTTGGAATCCTTTGTGGATTTTATTGATCAGTATGAGATTGTCCATGAAAGTGTGATCATGATATTGTTATCTAAATCTTTTATCAGAGATGCTATTGTATGGTTTAAGGGTCTGAGAGATGATTCTATTGGCTCTTGGGTGGACTTCTCTAATGCTTTTTTGAAGTATTGGGGTGAGAAAATATCATTAGATTCATACCTTGATGATTTTTATTATTTGAAGAGAGAGGAGCATGAAGCTTTATCTTTTTCTAACAGAATATTTTATGACATTTATCATGATATGCCTTTGGAGATCTAGCCTACATAGACAGTTTCCATGATATGTTATGTTATGGGTCTTCATTCAGAACTTTCCCTTCTCATATTAGAAAGGAATTATTCATCCTTAAGGAGCTTGTTTGAATATGCCCAAGGAGTGGAGGAAAACTTCTGTGCTTCGAGGAGGATCAGAGAGCAGGTGAAATTTTAAAATCTGCATGCACATGAACAAGGGAACTGTCAGTACATTTCAAATTTTTAGCAATAAAACAGTGAGTGTGAATCAGATCTAGGAAAGAAGCAAGGATGTAAGTATGTGTCAAATTATGAATCAGATTCCTAAATGATTGCAGATGTTTCAATGAACATGTATGCATGTCAAATTCAGGAGAATTTTTCAAACAATGTTGAAGATGAAATAGTTGATAACTTCATTGAAAACTATATGTTTCTTATCGATCAAAATCCATATGATGTAAACCTTGTTTTTTCATCCTCTTGTGAGCACTATTCTAAAGAGGAAGTTGTAATTATTGACGATAAAGTGGATGACTCACCATTTGTTAATCCAAATCCTCTTGCTATGGATATTCAAGAGGTTTCCAATTTACCTCCTTATGATGAGTATTATGATGATAGACAACAAAAAGGTAGTGAGTTTGCTGAAGGAAATGCTCTACCCCTGTCCTTTTCTTCATTCCAATTTCTGAAAGAGAGAGTTCACCATCTTATAAACCAAGATCGTTCTGAAGATGTTATTGATCCCATAGTTTGTTATGCAGAAGGTTGCACCAATTCAAGTTTGCATCCATCAAGTAGTTGTGAATTTGAAAGTGAAGATGATGAAGATATAAATATTTTAAGTGATCATGGATATAAGAATAGTCAAGTAGTTTTCTATTCGAACCATTCATTTCCTAAAACTTTATTTCAAGAACAAGTTGGTCAACAAAAAAATTTCCTTTCTCCCTTTGAGAATCAAAATGGTATCTATTTTGAAGGACATCAGGGGTCATTTTCAAAGTCTCTATAGACTAGTGGTGAGTATAAAGGATTGAAACAAAAAACAACATATGAAATTGAAGATAATTGTTTTATATGTGTTGATAAACAAGAGGTTTTTCTTCATGAGATGCAACATCCTTTTGCCACATGTTTGTAGTCAATGAGTGAGTTAAATTTTTCATATTTGGTCAATGATGAAACTGATTTAAAACTCTTATATGCATTGCTTTTAATTAGGTATTCCTTATTTCCTTTGAAGAAACATGTGTAAAGAATCAAACTAGTGGATGAGATGCTTGCATGGCTCCATTGGATTTTTCATTTCACTTGATCAAAAATCCCAGGGGATAGCTTAGGGTAGGTAGGTTATGTGAAATAAGCTTCGCACCCTGAGCATCTCTTCCAACAGTTAAGTTTTCAGTTTGCATTTGGTTTCAGTTGAAGGTCACACGTCAAAGCAGTTTGCACAGGTTAAAGGTTGGGAGAAACCAAATGGATAAGGCACTGAAACTACAAGAGATCTTAGAGCCTCACAACGAGGACTCTATCCCCCATGGAGCCTATGTTAGCACAAGAATTTGTCTCTAGGAGAGGCATGCCTTTCCTAAAGGAAGCTCAAAAAACCTTTATAGGCAAAACAAAGAAGCTACACTTCTCATCATCTTCTTCAGTAGCCAACATCAAGGTCAGAAATCCTTTCACAAGATCATCATCTCCTAAAGAGGCTGTTGAAGAACAGTCCCTACTAAAAGTCTCTATCCTATAGAAGAAGAGGGATAAGGGCTAATGCATTGGAAATATTGTGTCCCTTTTTGCAAAGATAAACAATTGATGAAACATTAAATCTACCACCTATACAGGTTTCTAATACTTATTGTTCAGATTTTTGGGTTTTCAAAAAGAATTAATACATTCAGTAGTAGTAGCGTAGACATTCCGTAGCGCTATGGCACTACGGAATATTCTATTTTTGATGTTCCACCATTTTTCTACCTACAATGATGTTGTTTCGCCTAAAACTAATGGTACTCCCACTACCCAAAGTTGCTACCCATTCTACACATGTCCAAGTGAAGTTGTTGCATATTTTGATGGTGCTACCTAAATTTTGACAGAAAAAAAAAGCGGGCGCTACCTAAATTTTGACAAGAGACACAGATGGGCGCTACCTAAATTTACTACTTAAATTTTGGCAGAAACCAAACTGTGCAAAGACGTCTCTGCCAGTTTTGAGCGATAAAGTTAAAACTTGTACTATGAAAAATTGAGAACGTATTTTTGAAAACTGGAGAAGGGTTTTGTTTATCACATACCAAGTAACAAAAATGTCTTTCTGTTTTTCGAACTGTGTTATTTTTAGAGATATATTTTACATATAAGTGGTGCTATGGAATGTGTTACTGAAACTCTGTTTTAAGACTGTTCAACTGACATTTTTGACCAGTTGACTTCCAAAAGTATTTCTGGCTGAAATAAGATGAATTTTCAAAATATGAAGGAGGTTATTGTCAATAACGGGCCCATGAACATTAACCTCTTTCATTTTTCACAAATTTTTCATGGATTGTTCAATTCGAAAGAATCTTTGATCCCTCTGTTTTCAGTTTTCATGATTTCCTATTGGAGACATATTTTTTTGACACCTCTTGCGGCCATCTGGAGCTGAATTTAAAGAAACTGAGAGAGGGTTTTATTCATAATGAGATTATATACAAAAAACATTATCATATTTTAGATAGCTAGTATGGTTTGAGAATTACAAGTGGAGTTTGGAAGCCTATTTTTCATAATTTCACCTCTTGAAAAGCAGGAAATTAGTTAAAATGTGTCATTTTCTATTTGCAGTTGTTTCTATTTTGGGAAAGGGGTTGGAGTTCGAATAAGTGAGCTAGAAAGGACCTATATGACTATATATTCATTGTAAAAGAGGCTAGGAGGGTTGGATTCATGATCCAAGAGAGGAGAGACCCAAGAGGTACGTTTCAAGCTTTTCAAGAAATGATAATGAGTTGCAGGGCATGAAAGCTTGATGTTTTCCTCAAAGACTTGTCTTAGTTTTTTATGTGAAAGATCTCAACTGATGAGTAAGGCTTTTGATCGGATCATTTATTTTCTATGTGTTATCATACTTCTTATATTTTCTTCTATTAGATGTGTTTTTGTTTATATAAGGATTGTATGAACAGAGTTTATGTTGGGGATGTTGTGATAAGGATTATTAGAACAACTGCCACATACACATATTTTTCATTCTGTGATGTTTTGAAAGGTTTTCCAACTATTACAAAGTCAAGATTTTTGTATTTCATGGACTCCATGCCCAATGGATTCATTTCCTTCTTGATTAATTTTATCTCTCAAAGTTTCCTATAACCCAAGTTATCCAATGAAGTCTTTTTATTTCTATGTTACCAAGCTTACTCTCATTTACAGTCTCGGAGTGACTCTTGGAGTGATAACACTTGGAGTTGGTTCCCTAAAGACAAGGGAGTTGGTGCTTCCTAGGGTTGGTTCCCTGGAGAAGGGGATTTGTGTCTCCTGGAGTTGGTGCTCTAAAAAGGATTGGTGTCCTTCATTATTCTTCATAAAATCCTTGTAATTTCAATTAACTATATTTATGTAATTGATTTTACAAAAAAGTGTAAGTTTTAAACCTGCGAAGTAAAGCAATGCATATATATTCTTAAGCAATATAGAAATTAATCAATGGCTCATACACAGAATACACATAGATCTTTACCGAAAACCCTCAACCAGGAAAACCTTTCTTTTTCATTATATCGAATTTCACCATTCGCCATACAATATATACAATGTTTTTAGGTATTCCGTAGATACCAAGACCGTAATCCCTTAATCCGGGATTAATTTACAAATCAGCTAAAAATAGCAAAATCTGCTAAAAATAGCAAAAAACCGCCCAAAAAAAAAAAAAATTCGGGGCGTTGCCCGAACCCCTCGGCCTCGGGCTACCGCCCGGTGCCAAATGCTGCGCGTACTCGGGCCGCTACCCCAAACCCCGTCAGCCCCGGGCTACTGCCCAGTGTCGAACGCTCCACGTAACCAGGGGGGAGCATACCTGCCCCCCTCTGGGACCCCCCTAGGTGAAGGGATCGTCAGACGCAGTCGTCGTATTTAACGCACCCACACACACACACATGCAAAGAATATAACACATACCCAACATTCTCCCACTTGTTGTTTTCTTTGCATCCAGGGGTCCAGGGGATTATATAGTCAACAATACAGGGCAGAAATGCCCATTGTTACTCTACACCAAGAGAACTTTTCTGTGCTCACAGACTTTGTCAATGAATCT
>ML785166.1:380169-390475 GCA_009831015.1 Picea engelmannii
GCTCCCACTGAACCCAGGTTTATCACAGACCCAAGATAAACTTGATCTATCAAGACCGAGCCAAACCCTCAGCAACAAAGGTGTCCCTCTGAAGCCAAAAACGTGCTCTGATACCACATGTAAGTTTTAAACCTGCGAAGTAACGCAATGCATATATATTCTTAAGCAATATAGAAATTAATCAATGGCTCATACACAGAATACACAGAGATCTTTACCGGAAACCCTCAACCGGGAAAACCTTTCTTTTTCATTATATCGAATTTCACCATTCGCCATACAATATATACAATTTTTTTAGGTATTCCGTAGATACCAAAACCCTAATCGCTTAATCCGGGATTAATTTACAAATCAGCTAAAAATAGCAAAATCCGCTAAAAATAGAAAAAAACCGCCCAAAAAAAGAAAACATTTCGGGGCGTTGCCTCGAACCCCTCCACCCCGAGCTACCGCCCGGTGCCGAACGCTACGCGTACTCGAGGCGCTGCCCCGGGATACTGCCCGGTGCCGAACGCTCCACGTAACCAGGGGGGGGGCATACCTGCCCCCCCTGGGACCCCCCTAGGTGAAGGGATCGTCAGACGCAGTCGTCGTATCTGACGCACCCACACACACACATGCAAAGAATATAACACATACCCAACAACAAGTCCATTGTTGATGTATTGTAGTTATTAACAAAATATAAAAGTAATTGCTAATTGTTGAAAAAGGGTAATATTGATTCACCCCACCCCTCTTAGTATTCCAATAGTAATGTCTAGAAAAAAGCCAATAAACTACATATCCATGAATCTAATAGTTCTATTTGCATCTAGACATTGTATTTGGGAGCCTAAATTATGGTGTCGAGATAAAAAAAATGATCATGGAGTGCCTTAGTGAAGGAATTAGGTAGCTACTAGGTGACTGTATTTGGGATGGAATCTTTTTCATTCAAGCAGGGATCCCCACATGGTGCTATCTACACTAAAGAGTTAGTGGAAGGAGAGAGAACTAGAAATATATTTGACTAGTGCCTATCTAGGGAATGATATTGAGACCGAATAATGCCTAGAAAAAGATGAAGGCTTGGAGGGTAGCCTCCAAAAAACCATATAATGAGTGAATCAAGGACATAAAGTTATATGCAATGGCTCTGAGACTACTATTTATCCAAAATGGATCTAGGAAGGCCTAAAAATTAAAGTGTTGAGAATCTAATGAAACGAGTGCCAACGCGTCAGGATCGTCGAGTTGATTTTAGCCATATATTTTTTTCCAAAAATGGACACTGTATGCAAAAGTTATGGTGATATGAAGTTTAAGTCAAATGGGGAAAAAGTCAAAGTCAATAGGTCAAAGTAAAATTTCAAAGTCAACTTTCAATAAATGATGTCAACAATATGACATACGACATCAGCATGACACATGGCAACACCAAAGGTTGACACATGTTAGTCAAATTTGGCATTTTCAGTGCTAACTTGGACCAATATGGAAGTGACACGTGGCACTATACAAAAGTGATACATGGCACCATACGGATGCAAACACATGGAAGGGTGACACCTGACATGGTATAGACATGATACGTGGCATCATATGGATGCTGACAAATGGCAAGGTGACATTTGGCACTACACATATGCGATACAAGGATGTAGGGAATGTTGACGTGGAAGTCATATGGATGACAGTTGGCAGGTGATTAGGTAGTGATGTGGAAATACAAATGTTGACATGGAAGGGTGACATGGTAGTACAGATGATTATGTGGTAGGGTTGTATGATGATGTGGCAGTCGTATGGATGACACATGTCAGCTAATGCGGCGATGATATGGATTGTATTAACTGACACGTGTTATTTATCTGTTCATATGGGTGCATGTAATATCCCCAAAAATAAATTATTATTAAAGTCTAATTGCACTTAGGAATTTATTTCCATTTTTGGAAAATTTGAATTTGGAAAATTATTGCCATTTACGACAATTCCAAATTTTGATTTAGTTAATTATAATTTATTATTGTGACTGTTGGGAAAAGATTGTATTTTCCCAACCAACTCTTTGAATATGACACGTGTGGGAAACAAATATTTTTATATTTAATGCTAAGAGACAAATGGAACATCCAGGTTGAAATCATCTAACCATGACTCCATGAGTGGGGAACATGCTTGAACTACCTCATAGCTGAATTTTACAAGTGGAAAATCATTAATTTGGCCATTCCCAGCCCCTGAAAATCAGGGATTTGTAAAGCTGCGAAATTTCCCAAGGTGAAAAGACCTAGGCACAAGATATTTTTGGATATATAGCATATGGGAGGAGGCATGATGCTTCCTAGTATGCTGGAAAAAAGGGACATCTCTTGTTGTTATGAGCACTATTTTGTGAGTGCGAGGCAAGGAGAGTTGTTGAATCTGAAAGAGGAGTATAGCGAAAGAGGAGCTTTGGGGTTCGCCCTCATGGATTCATTGTTAGGATAGGGGTTGAACGAAGCAAGTAGATTGGTTGTTCTGTTCTATGGTTGGGTGGAACTTGGTTGTTCCATTTTTTGTCCCAACACCTTATTCAGATATGTAATTCTATTTATTGTTTTGTTGAATTGTTTTATTTGGTAATGGCTGATAGAAAGAAACGAATTGTAGAATAAGTTTTCTTTTACAGTTTGAATTTATTAGTGAGTAGAACTAAGAAACTACTGTGTGTGATAGTTGTTTGTGAATGTGTAGAAGTTTATTATTCAATTGATGTACCCTCTAAATTCCAAAATAGGAAAACAATTATCAGTTCCATTTTGTTGTTGATATTTGGAAGATTTGGCACAAGTAAGAATATTGATACAAGTATAAACATGCTTAGAATTATTTTAGATTTCTACAGGTTGACTATTTTTAAGTGTAGATCTACAAGAAATATCGGTGTATGCGTTTATAGGATTTCAATAAATATACACTAAACAAAAGTATCACCGTGATAAGTAGAACCTATACTAAACCTATAGTTTTATCTTTATGTATAGTTATTCGCTGGAGGAATTTTTAAATTGTACAATTACCAAACAAAATTTTGAGTGAATATCAAAATTGAAATATATATATATATATATATATATATATATATATAT
Source organism: Picea engelmannii (assembly GCA_009831015.1). Taxonomy (NCBI): domain Eukaryota; kingdom Viridiplantae; phylum Streptophyta; class Pinopsida; order Pinales; family Pinaceae; genus Picea; species Picea engelmannii. The sequence continues at coordinate 383,289 of ML785166.1, forward strand.
ATATATATATATATATATATATATATATATATATATATATATATATATATATGTTTCTATCATACGGATTTTCTGAGCTATATGAACATATAATACACATAAAATATTTATTGATTGTTACAAGTAATTTTCATTAAATATAACTGTATTAAATATAACAGAAGGTTACAATACTATTCATTGTTAGTAATCTCAGACACAAGTGTCCAGTGAAATAAATACATAAAACATGCTACTCATTACAGAGTCGGTACAGTACTTAAACGAGTCCTTAAACTCTATACAATGTATGCGAACTTAACTATTAAATAGTGAAATTCATATTCAATAAAGGGCTTTCCCTTGTGTATTTTCCTTTATGGATTGAAGATACAAGTAACCATCTTGCTATAAGAGCCTGGTGAAAAACTATCACTTTAACAAAACCTAGATGGTTTTTTTTTCATTCAACGTTGTAAATTCGAACTCGAATACCTTTCGAGTGAGGTGTCCTCATCAATCCCCAAGCCACCGAGTGATTTTAATCCTGCAAGGGATTTCCAAGAATATTAGCAATAGAGTTATGCAACAAATCAAAAAAATTAAATATCGAAGATAGAGTAATGTTTAGGATGAATTCACAAAATATAACATTTCATATTTAATACACAAGTAAACACTTAGCTTGAGGTGGTGCGGGTATTTTCCCATCTGTGTCACTGAGAAAAATATCCATAGGATGAAGGGGAGGAGCCGATATTGAAACGACAGATGGGTACCCTCGCAATGGAAACAGGGGTCCCATCATTAGTCTTGTAACCGAAAATAAAATAAAATCAGTGACTCAGAAGCTAACAAATAGATAGAACATTATTAAAGATGTAAGAAAGAATGCATAACTAGAGCAGTAAAGTCTGCACAGTATGAAGTGCATCCCACAAAAGTACCAATCCGGACTGTAGACAAGACAGAGAATTATTGATCTGATAATTGTCAAACTTACATAGTAAATATAAAGAAATGCAGACAAGGACAAAATTCTGGACCCATGATTTACCTTTCCGTCAATGCTAACAAAGTAAAATTAGATAAGTGAATCATAAAATTCCAAAACAAAGAGTATGGTATATCTTTTAAGACAGATCAATTTATGGAATAATCACACAGTGAAAGTCTTATCACTAGAGCATTCTCCACACAAGTTCAAGCAAGGTGATTCGATCTAGTTTTATTAAAATTACCCAGTGACCAGGAAAACCCTATCGCAGTCACATGATTAGTCTGTGAATTTATAAACCCTATTTGTTTGATGATGCAATATTTTTACAGTGGGTTCTGATGCGTAACCTTTCGTAGAGTTGGCTCGAGAAACTTTTCATCAAATCAAAACAGAAGAGTATTTATGGAACCTATAACCACAAAGTTCTTTCCCTTCGACAAACTTAAGGGTGACCACAGAGAAATATTTGACCAAGTGGGATTCTCAGATGAGAAGTATGCCGTGAGCCCCTATCGAAAACTAAAACTTAAACGATAAAATTTGAGGGCCATTCTTGCTGTAGAAAACCCTCATAGTTCACACAAATAAATTTAATAGAACACACAGAGGATAACTACACTACATAGGTATGAAATTTTAGGGCAATGTTGAAATTCCGAGCAAGTTTCATCCTCGGGTGTCTCCGTGTTTGATATTTCGTGAATGAATTCAAATGATAAATCTTAAAGAGTAGACTGAGGATAGATACTATTGACAAAAGTACTAACAATATGCTGGGGTTATCCCTAAACTCAATCAAATTGAACCACCTGGTAAACTACATACAGAACCTCAATGAAGAGCACGAGTGAAGGGTGGATACTTCATAGGAAAGGCTAGTATCGTGACTTCCATGAGATGGGTTATAGTCTTACAATACATGTTAGCGATGGATTATTCTCAGAAAAATAAATGATAAGAGAGACTCAACCCTTTAGCTACCAAAAAACTTTCATTTAAATGATTGATATTTCGAACTACTTACTCATAGGGTAGCAAAGTCGTTAGAATAAGAGATGATCTTACATGGTAGAGGAGAAGAACTAGACGGTCATGAATCCATCTCCTTGATGTACACAGTGTGACATCCCCAAAAATAAAGTATTTTTGAAATTTAAATTTGTTGGAAATTATTCCATTTTTAGTAAATTCGAATTTGGAATTTTTTTTCCATTTATGGCAATTCTGAATTTCGAATTTGATAATTATAATTAATTATTATGACTATTGGGTAGAGACCTGATTTGACCCAACTAACTATTTGAATATGACATTTGTATGAAAAAAAAATATTTTATATTGATTGCAGTAGGACAAATGGAGCAGCAGCCATGTTAAATTTAGCTGACCATGACTCGATGAGCGGGGAACATGTTGGAACTACCTCTAGGTTGATTGTTACAAGTGGAAAATCAGTGATTTGGCCATTGGCAGCTCCTAAAAATTAGGGATTTAGAAAGATGAAAAAATTCCCAAGCTAGGGAAAAGACCTAGGCAAATTGATAAATAGAATATGTGAGGAGGTAATACGCTGCCAAGTATGCTGGAGAAAAAGACTATTGAGTTTCTTTTTGTTATGAACACTACTGTTTGAGTGTGAGGCAAGAGGAACCTACTGGAATTGCAGGACATTGTTGAGGAGGAGTTTTTTTCTAGGTTCGCCGTCATGGATTCATGGTCAGGCTAGGGGGTGAATCGGGCAAGTGATTTTGGCTGCCCTATTCTACAGTTGGGACGAACGTGGCTGTTCTGTTTGTCTTCCAGTGAGTTGATTCAGATATGTCCTCTTAACCTCCTCTGTTTAAATCCTTAAATGGCTGGTGTAATGCATCTGTTAATCATGAATTAAGTAATGTTATGGACGAAAGATCGAATCAAATGTGATTATCTCTATTGCATTTAATTTTTGGGTAAATACTAAATTCCATCAACCCACTAGTTGTGAGAATATGCCTGGTTAAGTCCTGAAAGAATAATTTCCTATGGGTTAGTTGATTTCTGTATTAGAGTGAAAGCGGTAGGAAAATCCCCACAACCAAATGGTACTTACAGTAATGAGCTAATTAAGTGTGCAATGTAAATAGAAATTGAATAATGGAAATATACATACATATAGACGTTTGTTTATTTTCCTGTAGGTTACGAGTTATGCAGAAATACAATAAGTAAACAAAATCCCTTTCTCATACATATTAAACATTTATGATATCTGGGTACGCAAATACTTGGGATGTAATTATGTATGAATTATAATCGAAAGAATTGCAAAATTCTCTACAGGAAAACCTACAGTACACAGAGTATAAATATTTCAATAGGTATTCATAAGAATTTGTAAGTCGATTTGGTCTAATTTCTACATGTTAAAGCACTGCAATAAATTGGAAATAACATCGTTTAACACAGAGCAAATTATGGAATGTAATATGAAGGGCGCGAAAGCCCCAAATGAACTAAAAGCATTCTGGAACCCTTAAGTCTACATATGCTCAGGTAACATTCACAATGTTATAAAACAACAATAGACTCTACTCGATTACAATGAAATTGTTTGCTTTCAAGAAGTTATATGGATATCGGAATACTTTTGATAGTCAAAATTTAATCATTCTGTATTTCTCTAATTTCATCATCCGACATACAAATAGAAGAGTTTTGAATCTTGAATAATTAAACACAACCAAAAATTTAGAGTCTAGATTTAGGGTATGTCTGAACTACGGAACCGAAGAAATTATAAATAATCTATATGGTACATTATTACAATAATCGTTTCCTTGCTAAACAAGAATCGATCTTCAAACCGCATAAATTACAGTTTCAGACCGAGGAAAAACTTCGAATTTTTCATCTGGGACGATTAAATCCCGAAGGGTTTGTTTTAAGGAACTTGATTACCTTTTCCCACGAAAGGATGGCCGAAATTTTGAAGGTTCGTAGACATCTATCCTGCAAAGGAAACAAGAAATCATCATTAGCATTTGGATTTGGGTAGTAAAGTGAATACAACTAAAATGTTGAGGTAGAATGTTTATAGCGAACCAAAAATTTAAAAGAAATAAATAAAAATCGAAATTATACTTAACTTGGTCATGGCATAGGCCGCCCCTCGCACCAAAACAAAGGAACCCAACCTCGAACTTGATGGGGAAAGGAAGCCAGTATCGATCTGATGGGTACCTCACAAAAACAGGTTGGAGGCCCCATCATTAGGACGTATTGTATACAGTCCTCAAAAAAAAAATTTACTCATCCAAAGTAAAACAGAGAAAGACTATTAGGGTTTGAATTAATCCATAACTATAGAAATAAACTTAATATGTACATCTGACCACACTCGAGAATCCAACCAAATAGTATTCACACTTTTTTGAATGCTATAAGTGCCAGGGATTATATGTTCAATTTGTTATATTGCCAATGTATTTTTTTAGAATCTTTTTGGACATAGAGATAACCTCTGAATGAAAGTACAGAAAATCCATTTCATGTATCTCCCAAACTAACAGGTGGTTTTTCACGAGTCACCCTTTTCCTCAACCTTTGAAGACATGTTCTGGGTAGGGTTCTATCCTAGCCAGTTTTATTCAGAGAATAACACAACGGTAGAAATTTTACAGGGGTTCGAAACTTAGATAACAAGAGTTTTAGAAAGGGTTGAACTGAAAGACAAAAGAAGGATACAATGAAACCATCAATGAATCACAACCCTGTAACTCACTAGATAGACTATGCTAGAATGTAGGTCAATGAAGAGGTCCCTAAAGGGTTTGGAGTCTTTCGTTACTGAAAGGAAGTTTCCCTAGTAGTTTTCGTAACTGGGGTTGTAAGACAAATAACAAGCCACACGAAGTAAATTCTCAAAGGAGAATCATTACCAGAGCCACAATAAAAAGAAGAAAGGAACTCTCCCACCTTAAGTAAAGCCAAATTCTTCTTTCAAAAATTTTAAGGGTACCTAGGGTTGCGAACTTACCAAAGTGAACTAGTAGGGATGTCTGGTTTCCACCTGGTGGTTACCTCTGCATGTTCAAATCTTTCCTCGCGAAGAAAATACAGAGGTGTCGGTGGGAACAAGAAAATGAAAGTACTATGAGAATGTCGATGGAATGACTTATAAACCCAAAGAACCCTTAATGAGAAGAGTAAAGGAAGCCAGAACAATGGAGGGTTCTTCCCATGTGAAGAGGATTAGTTGGCATATGCCTATCGTCCAAGGGGTCAAGTGAAACCATTGGTTTTTGCATTCACGCAAGAATTCATTAAAGGTCGGACCAGAGCTTTAACTACCACCTGTCGAGATTTTGAGCTCACACTAAAGGCGCACGAAACTAAGGAGGGTCCCCTCCCAACTTAACCAACTAGAAATGGTGAGCCACATCTGCGATGAGACCTATTAGCATCTTGTCCAAAGAGAACCATCATGAAGTTAAGACATCACACAGTTAGTTCGGTTAAGCTAATGGGTTCAGATAGAGTCTCACAGTTATAAGCTCCTTTATAAATAGCGACCCACAAATCGTTAACCAACCTGGGGACTTAGTTCAGATGCATGGACTTTAAAGAGTAATGATAATACTTAGGTTAAGCCTACAAACTATGTACTAGGGTAAGTATCTCGATATACATTTGTGGTGGATCATTTTGAACCTTGCCCCTTTTAAAGACGCTTTGTGATCCCCTTGTGTATAAGTTTAGGAATTATTTCGCATAGGAAAGAATTCTGGGATCACGAATCTCAAGTCCTCCATAGTCCAAGTTCAGTATAGTATGTGTATGATACGTATAAATGTTTTGGAAGATTGTAACACCCCTCCTAGCTAAGGACATCTACTCAGTCAATCGGAATTTTTTTTTTTTTGTTAAAGTGTGCGTGCATGTGCAGAAGAAACAACCCCCTCGACTCTACGTCAATCTTGAACCAACAGGACGCAAGTAAGACGAACACAATCAAGACGACCCGACATATCCTAGCGATGACAAGAAGCAAACACCCTCGAACATGAGGCGGCAACTGATGGCTGTAGGCAGAGACAGACACCAGGGGTTAGGCACATTACTGTCACAGAATGAAAGAATCTGTCAGTAGAGTCGCAGTAGTGGAACTGTGCCTTTAAACAGCCCGAGACTAGTGATACGGCTCAAAATGTGTCGCAAGAGTGGAACTGTTCCTTTAAACAGCCCGAGACTCTTGATACGGCACCGGATTCCTTCCACCGAATTACATGCAGACATACACACTAAGCTGCAAGAGGTGTCTAGATCTCACCCGACACGAACAGACTACTCAAATACAATACCCCCAAGCACTAGGAATCAGGGACAATCCCGACCTCTACGGGAGACACAAGTCAGGAGGACTCAACCGACCAACCACTGTGGGGACCCGAAGACATTAATCAAGACCAATTGTTCCATTACTTACCATTAACCGACAAGACTTTATCCTATGGTACAACCAATAAATTCAACCCCTATGTTAGTTATAAATCATTAGGCACAAGTTCAGGGACAACCGATAAGCACAACGCATAGCATTTTTGTTAATCACCATAAGTGGGCAACGACACCATACTATATTGGTAAACCCTTGAATTCCTACAATCTCTCTGTTATCTCGTTCTTCCTTCCTAGATAATACCATACTTTAGAATAACCTATCAATTATTCGCATTGCAATTTAGATCTTATCATTGACGCTTCAATTAATCTAATAATAAACTTGCAATTTAAATGTCATCATGAGCATTTCATTTAAACAATATTGACATGGTGAAATTAACCATCTCGTTAACATTGCAAAATTATAACGAATACTAGCGCAATTTATCAAGTATCACCATGGCTCTGAAGCAATTTCTAGGGTTGCAGTATAAGATTCATCGCTAGCATTCAATTAACCTTATCCATCCTTGCCATTAACAAGTATAAGTCATTGCAATTTAACCAACATTTGATAACTCAAGTCAACAACATCATACCATTGCAAATCAAGACAATTATCATTATTGTAAAGTAACAAGTGATACCACGGCAATTTAGTACATTAACCATTATAATTACGGGTGACAAGCTATAACAATTACAACAATTGAAATGAAGGGGCTTAAATAGCATTAGTTTAAAAGGAGCCCTATACAAAGATAAATAACATGCCACCTCTAACATG